>OMLM01000241.1:29872-68834 GCA_900302695.1 Helostoma temminkii | reverse complement strand
TGTGACACAGAATGTGCTAATATGCACCTTAAAGGCCAATGAGTATTAGCTGCTTTTCTAAAATAATACTTTTAATGCACGAAGGTTTCTATTCTGGCTTATACACACTCCTCTAGATCTATTAGGTCTATTGGCAGTTCTTGCAGACTAAAATCTTTGGGCTGCAGGTGTACATCCCAACACTCATGGACTGCGTGTGGTGACGAAGTTTACGTCATGGTTACGGACACATGGAAAGCATGGCTTGGTACTGTTCAGCTCTGCTCCACGCAGCTCTCACCCTTGCTGCTGTTGTGCCGTGCTTTGCACATCTATGTTGGTATTAGTTATCATCAAATCACAATAAATAAGAAACAGCAGACATTGTTAAAAGAGCGATCCTAATTTACAAAGACCAAATATCTCTACACTGCTGCTGATAACATCCTAGGTCGTTAATGGGTGTAAACCCATTCATGCTTTGGAACATAATCCTAGTAAAACATGGACAGTTATAGAGTTAAGCTCAGGTTTGGTAAACTTCAACGTGCACATTTGTGTCCTTTATTAATGACAAACCATTTTGACACTGAACTCATCACCAAAGCCAGAATGTCCAAAATGGAGGAAGATATATATGTGAGAAAATCAGTTTTTATTTATATTCTTGCTCACCAACAGTTAGCAATCAAGCTAATAACTTTCCTAATTGCAGCAATTAGTAAGCAAGTTCTAACTGTGTTCTTAGTTACCACACCTGCTACAGTAGTAGAACAAAGTGCTCACATCAACATGTCTCTACAACCACATCTGGTAGAATTTCACTGTGTAGCTTTCTGATATAAGCAGGACTTTATATTATGGTATAGCTAATGCTATATCATCATAATGTCATCCTCTCTCCATTGACCCCCTTGACTGCTGTTGTTCTCCTCCATACTTGTTTTTACCACTGACTGATGACAACAGACAATATTTGCAAGTGTAAATCACATGAATTCTGATCCGACCATTGTGACAGCAGAACATAGCCAGAACATAGATATGAAAGATATCTAGGTAACATATGATAGAACAACATGACATAACATTTTGGTTTGCTCACACTTCCATGAAAAGATCAGATCTAATTCACTAGGCAAACAAAATCAGATTTAGTAATATATAACATAATGTGAACATAACCATAGAGTGGAGATTACTGAGAGACCAGAGGTGTTTTCATAAATTAATAAGTATTTCATGAGGCATGGATCCAAATATCAAAAGATTACTCCATCAAAACAACAATTCCTCTTCCATTCTTGTTTCATGACTTGTTGAACTTGAACTGGATGCCCGATTTTATAGGCCCAAGAGCTCTTTCACATATTGAAGAATCTAACAACAAATTCCACTTGCCATGCACAGAGCTTTATTTCTTTTAAACACTTTGACTTCAGCACTTTGAAACCACCAAAGGTTAGCATCTAGTAAGTTTTCCTTTGGCAGCTAATTAGAGTAGCATGTTTGACAGGTGCACAGATGTGTCTCAGGAACAGGTCTAATATATCAACTTGAAAAAGGATTCAGAAGAAAGCTAATCTGTGGGATCAAAGTCAGAGAAATCCTCTAATTATGATGAGACTCAGACTGGGTGTCTCACTAGGTGTCACTGGGTGTCTCACTCTCTCGTTTCTTTCTGCTTCCTTGATCTCTCAGTCGCTGAGTCTGCCATCTATCACAAAGTGTTTCTTTGATAATTACATGCCAAAATGACTTAAATCTCTCCCCACTAGGTGTACGGCGCTACAGGCTGAATGACATGCCAACTCACCTTAAGGACTTTTTAACAAGGTAAGTCAGGAGTATGCCACTCTTTTGCACAATCATTCAGCAACACCTAATTACAGTCTTTCATAATTCCCCAGCATGTTATTTGACTAAACAGGTTCACAATGAAAACAGTCTGCCATCTTTCTTTCTCTCTGCCTCTCTGTCTCTGCATCCTCTCATATGTGTGTGTGTGTGTGCGTAAGTAAGGTAGAGACAGTGTGTCACTGGGTAAAATAGATAATTAACTGATGTACAGCAGAGTGGTGGGTTATTTATTTATTTTTACAGATTCAGTGGACAGGGAGGATCTTGTCTTTGTGTTTGTCAGGCAATGGAAATGAGACTTCAGGATGGGCAGAGAGGAAATAGAATGTTGATGGACCAAATGCCAAGTCCCAAAGTCTCTAGTGAGTTCTTACAGGGTCTGCAGTGTGTGTGTGCGTGTGTGCGTGTGTGTGTGTGTGTGTGTGTGCAAACCCCCAGAACAAGCCAGCAGAGCCTGAACATTTGGCACTTGCAGTTCATCTGTTAAATGTGGGCATGGTTGTCAGCGTGTATAGAGGTGTGTTGAACTTGCTTAGCATGTCCCATGGACACTTGCACACTTTGTATATTTTCACACAGCATGTCTGGGTTATGGAGGCCTCACACACAGACACGCATACTTGTCTGTCTGGTTGCTTCAGTGTGACTATATGCAAGCAGACTAGGTTGGAAGTAAGTTAGTCTTGTGTGTGTGTGTATTTTGCACAAGAGACTAGAAACTTCAGAAAACCACATACTTCTATTTGACAAAAAATGCCAACTTTGATTAATGAACAGCAGTAGGACACTCATAAAAACATTCATGGCCATGCTAGAAAATGTGTTTGTACAATGATTGCTAGTGTACAAGTGCTATGTTTTTTCAGGATGTAGTCAGACAGGTAAGTGGTACTGACACAGGTTTCCACAGAAGAGTCAGAGACGAGTGTGAGCTTAAAATGATAGCCTGCAGCTAGAGCTGCTGTCAAAACAGAAATTCCGACTTGTTTTTGGTTATAGATTTTCCCCATTTACGTTCTTTTTAAGATGTGCAGAAAGATCTTCGTAACCTAGGTTCAGGATCACCCTTGTAGTACAACTGACAAAACTGACTGAAATGGGTTTGAAATTGATTCATAGCTAATGATGGACAGAATGTCTCCGTACTTCTCCAGGATAAACATTGGAATTTTTTGACCAATTCATCCACATATTTTATATTTGTTTGCAGCTCACTGCATTGCTTTGGTGCTGGTTTTAACCAATCTATCAAAACCAGGATGATGCTGAAAAAAAACAAAACAAAAAACATTTTATAACACATACTTGTCTGCTGTGGTCTGCTAGCATATACTGTATGAAGATGTGTTGCTGATCCTAGTAGTTGTACACATTAAGTGTTCTAGTAGAGCCACTGATCAAAATGATTGTTCTGCATCATTAGTAATATTCACTTTTTATACATCTGTACATTTTGTAAATGATAAATTAATGAGTTCAAGACCTTGCCACATTTTACTTTAGGGTAGTTAACCCTGAATAAGTGTACAATTGTTTGGTTTGTGGTTTTAAACAGGTACAGCTTTTCAATAAGGTTCTTCTAATGTAGGATAAAAACGCTGTAGCAAGTTTACCCACATTAAGGGAGTCTTAAGTGCTTTCCAAAGTGTTTGGGGTTAGTTTGAGGTTAAACTTTAAGTGCTTAAACTCTCTTACAATTTAGACACTATCTCATGTATGCATGAGCCAGAATCTCAAACCACTCGCAGACACAGACCTCTCCATATGTCACAGTGGAAGCTAAAATTGCATTTTAATGTTGTACATTAAGAATGCTCCAAACATAACCATGTGAGCTCCAGTTACACTGCTTACAAATGAATATTAAGAAAGTATATATATGAAGAAACATGATGAAAGCATAATATCATTAAGGAGAAAGTAAGATGTATTTTATTTCATTCCATCATTTACATTTTATTTGTGAGTAAGTGTGCAGATCAAGATACTTTAAAAGAGATAAAGGCAGGTTTACAGTGAGCCAATCTGTTCTAAGTAGTATGTAAAGCAACAGTGACCTCTATGGTTTAAAAACAGAACTGCAACATTAAAGAATGTAAAGTTTGAGGACTTGGATTTAAGCCCACAAACAGGTTGCAGAGCTGGCTGAAGTGTCAAAATCACCAACGCTTCCCTAAAAGTAATTTTAATTAGAAATCGTGAAAAACTGTTATCTGATATGTGTCAACACGTGCAAAATTGGCAGCGTTTTGATACTAAGCAGATCTATATCAAATATTTCTATTAAACACAGTTTACTTGAACAGACAACATTAAAGATTTGCTTTCTGTGTATGTGTGTGTGTGTGTGTGTGTGTGTGTGTGTGTGTGTGTGTATGTGTATATAGAGGGATCCTGCATCACTGTGCCATTGTGCCAGTATCTCTGCCAACATGCAATGTACAGAATGTATCTCTTTGTCTGTCAGTCAGGTTTGTCCATCTCTCAGTCGATCATTGTGTGTGTGTGTGTGTGTGTGTGTGTGTGTGTGTGTATGACATAGACAGAGAGAAAAAGGGAGAGAATGTCTGAATGTCAGACTGTCTATCTGTCACCACTGATACTAGCAGTTTGCTGGAGGGGAAACATCTAGATATTTCTGCTTGACCGTACAGCTGCCCAAGACTGCCTCTTTTCCTGCTTGGCCCCTCTGTGGGCTGCTGTTAGTGTGTGTGTGTGTGTGTGTGTGTGTGTGTGTGTGTGTGTGTTTGTGTGCATGCATGTCTGTGTGTGTGTGTCAGACAAAGCAAGACAATATGTGGCCAGTTGGACAGTGATTTTGGAATCTGTTTCACCCTCAGGTGACTGTCAAGCTGTCAGAAAAGCAGGTTTGTTCCAGCTCGAGATGTACCTCACCATGTTTATATTTGCAGTTATTTTCCCCTTTGAGTGCTAACATCTTGTTGACAACGCAGTACACATAGAGGCTGGACAGGTAAATAAGTCACACAACTCTACCGATCTGCAAGAATATTTGAAGAAGAAGCAGGATTTGTAAAACAGACAGGTAACCAAAGTTTTTTTTTTTTTCAGCAAAAAATACTAAAAATGTTCAGTAGCATAAAACAGAAATACACAATTTATACACAATAGCAATGAAACACTCAATCTAAAGTATCTATTAAGGGGAGTTTGGCAAAAGTCCATGTTTTAATCCAAAGAAATGTGCTATGAGTGAAGCATGAGACCATGAGCTGTATAAGCATGACATCTGAAGCATCCACGTGGTTTATCACTCTACAGATAATAATGAGCCTCTTAGTTTATCGTCATACACAAGACAATCTACTCTGCTCATTGTCTCCTCACTGTGGGTGAGTGCACCCCGCTAATCATTTCCCTGATCCCTCCAGCAACAAGGACAAATTGTGAAAGGGACTCTTTCTCACAACACCTGGCTATGCTTTCATAACTCTATCTGACAAAATAGCAAACAGCAGTAGATGAATGACATGCTGGCATGAAAAAACAGCAAACAGCTTGCTTGAGCAACAATCCAAAAAATAAAATATGATCCAGGATTGTAATGAATAAAAGCATGTGAGATTAGTTTGGGATTTTGTTGAAGCCTGTTATCAAAGAGGAACAACAATGGTGGTGAAAGATGGAACAGGCTTGGATGAAACAGAAAGTTTTTGTGTTTTCAATGCCTTTCTTGAGAGTCACTCGGGGAAACAATTGCCCTGACACAGGTCCATTGTTTCAGGGCGGCTCTCAATGCGAGAGCCCTAATGTGTCTGTTGTTTGTGATTTCTGGCTCTCAGCACTCATCACTTCCCAGAAGATATGTGATCACAGATAGAGACAACAGGGTGCCAAAGAGATATCACAGAAAATATGAGGATTTACATCTGCACTCCTCATAAAACCAGACACTTTTACAATGGAGCTCTGATAGGCCCACAAGGACTGAGCAGAAATGTGTGTACAGTCCATGTGTGTGTACAATGGATTTCGAGCTTCAAATCAGTCTCCTGTTATTATCTACTGTGTGAGAAACACCTATGGGAACCTCAACAGAAAAGGAAATATTAACAATTTCACACAAAGAACTGAATAGCAGTATAATGCTGTCAAAAATCTGTCTTTTGATGGGTAAAAATGGATGTGCACAATCCTACATAAGCACACAGACACAAACTTGCACAACCAGACACATGCACAGACCACGGAAGGGATAACAATATTTCCCCCTCTGCCAGATTAGACAAGATCAAATTATTCCCTTCTCTCGTGCCAGTTTTCTGCTGTTTAATGCCGGCTTTTCAAACAACACAAGGTTTATTGTGGGCAGTGCACAATGCAGATTTCAAATTCCTGTCAAATGCAGTGTGGCAGAATACAGTAGCTCTTCTCAAATTCAGCAGGAGGAGGCCCACGTAGGCCACTTACAGTGGCTGCAACTAAGCTGTTTATGTCCTCCATTCAGTGATACACAGGCCAGTGAGTGTAAACACAACAGTATCTTTTTAATTGTGCTGTTTCAAGCCTCGCTTCTCTGTCGAATTAGAGAGCGGACCACTCTCTGTCTCTCCCCGAGTCTGGCAGATTAGAGGCCTCGCTGTAAGGAAATGCCGGGGTGGCTCAGTTTGGGTTGTCACCGAATCAGCTTAAACTTTGCTCAGTAAGCATGGCGAAGAGCGATAACAACCAAATGCTTGTTTGTGGTGCAGAGATACTGCAGCAGGGGCGGACGGGTGATCGCGTGCATGTGTGTGTACGTCCAGCAGACTTGTTGTGATCGTCCCCGTTAGTTATTAGAAAAGGAGTTAAAGATAGGAAAAGTAAGCAAAAAAGATTGAGATGGATACTTTGTGTATGTATGTGTGTATGCATGAACATGTGAGAGACACTGAGTAAGTAAAGCAGTTTAAGGGAAAGATCCATTCATCCATTATCCTAAACGCTTGTCATTTCAACAGTCGCAGTAGTGCTGGATCCTATCCTAGCTGTCATTGGGCAAGATGCAGGGTACACCCTGGACAGGTCTATCACAGGGCTGACTTACATAGACAGACAACCATTCACATTTACACCTACTGGCCATTTAGAGTCACTAGTTAACCTTATTGCATAATTGAGTGCTTTATTACTTATTAAACTTGATTCAGCTATGTGTAAAGCAGATGAGCAGGGATTATTTCACAACTGACAGCAAATATGTGTCACCCCATTTGTCCTAAATAAATGAAAATCCATTACGATTAGTTTGAATAAATTATATGTTTTTCTGACAAAGTGACAGCTCTTAATATAGTCAAACAAAGGCAGCTGACATCTTTATTAGATTTCATGAAAACTGAGTTTTAACAAATCTCAAAATTCTAAGTTGCCCTTATTATGAAAATGAGATGTTTTTTTCTGTTTCTCTGTCCCAACTATTAAAAACTTCTCCAAGGTAGTTTGCAATGCATTTTTCATTGCACCATGTGCTTTTGTAGAGTAATCAGCTGGAGCTAAATTGGTTACGACGTGTAGTTTTTAAAATTTTAAGGACTGTCTTTGAAAGATGGGGGCAGGGATATAACACTTGCGGTTGAAATGAGGTCTGCACACATTGAAAGAATTAACCTTTTCTGTATTTAAGAGCTGTAGAGAAGAGACAAGAAAGTCTCTTTCTGTCACTTCTGGCATTCAGGAGAGAGAAGAGGAAGGGGAATGAGGAAAGGAGAGATGAACAGAAAAATGGGGGAGGAGGGGATGTAAAAACCAATGAATATTATAATGTGCATATAATGTGAATATTATAGTTCTTTTTTATTTATTTATTTATTTTGTATACCATAGATACTTCATATTATGGCCAGACATGGATAACTTGACATGAGTGTGACATGATATTGTAAATCACAAATAAACATCACAAATCACAATCACAAATTATTGAAAAACATTTGCACTTTAAAACTCCAGGGAGGAGATTTTGCAAATGAGAACAACCTTCTTGTGAGTGAGCCATTAACTGCTACATGCCTTTATTTCAGTTATCATTTCTATCTGTCCTATGAAGCATTACAGACCTGCAAAATTCAGAGCTGAAATCTGACCGCAGCCAGCAATGAACATCAGAACTTTAAAAGTTTTGTTCTTTTGGCAAAACTCTTCAGGAGTTCAAAAGCATGAACCTGTCCACAGATATTCAGCTTTACAGTAGCTTTGACACACATTTTAGTGAGAGAGTGAGTGAGTTTGAGGCTGTGCTGCTGAAGCAACGCAACCATAAATAGCTAATCCCATGAGTTCTCATCTGTTACTACCTTTTATTACCTCATATTTCATGATTTAATGTTTGATAATGCGCTCTTGGATTAGCTGTGAGCAGGGGTATTGTTGACGCTGAAAATGTTATCAGAGTTAGTACAAATATCCAGGACGTCATTTCACATTTACTCCAACAACCAATGTCATTCCCTTCAGTTTTAATAGTACTTTATGTTTAGTGCTAATTAATAAATATTAAGATGCCAATAAAGCTGTAGAGATGATGCTGTAGTGATGCACTACACTGACTGAAATACAGTGTTCCTGTGAAAAATAAATAGTTTCCATCTGAACTCATGAGGGAAAAATGTGGAAGAGATGTTTTTTGTCATTTATTTCATATATTTTTCTTCTGGCTGGTAAAAATGCAGAGGCAACAGCTGCTGTATGTTTTGGACTACACACATTTTCAGCTTCCACTCTGAGACTTATAAAGTGTTGTATGGATGTATATTAATTTAATACAATACACGGTTGCAGTCCAGTTTAGTGGAGCATGTCATTTAAATGTGAAAACAGAATTTTAGCCATTGAATCTTATAACAAATCCCAGCTGTTGAAGATGTAAAGTAAAAACATTTAGATGAGAGTTGAGCTTAGAAAACACCTTTAATTCAACTGGTAAATGTCAATTGGTACTGTACTGTGCTGGTAAAGACATTTTAAAATACATAAATTCAGCAGAAAAGATGAATTTATATTAATATTTTCAAAGGCAAAAAATCAAGACTGAAGAGCACTGAGGTGATGCCTATTAATCCTCTTCTATTCGACAGCAGCGTTGGTAAAGGTAGAATTGTGAGATGACAAGCCCCTAAAAAAAGTGAACGAGCACACTTGAACGATTTCGACTACAGCTCCCCTCAACCATGCCTATGGTTTTGAAAAGGAGGCGAATATGCTGAATTCTGTCTGTAGGCTGATGCAAAGCCAAGTGGACAGGCAGGTAATAGGAGGGCGAGGTGGAGAAAGAGAGACAGGCATGGAGCAATCATGAAAATGAATGCAAATGGAGGCAAGGCAGCCATGGGAGGTCCAGGAAGGTGGAGAAGGATGTGCTCTGTACAAAGAGCACAGAGGGCCTAACACAAAATGAATAGGCATCAAATACTGGACTTAGAGTTAAGTATAAGATATTATTTTGGCATTTGTCAAGGCATAAGAGAAACATAATCTACTGAGCTAATGTTTTTCAAAATGTCATTTTTCATTTTTCTAATTTTTCTGTTTGTAACCTACAAAATATCCCAAAAAGGCTTTCTCCCCTGCCAAGGTTTGAAAATGATGCTGGACACAGGTCTACATAACAAGAAAACTGAATGCCATGTGTGGTGTCACAACCCCTACAAGTAATATCTGTGTTCAGAGCTAGTTGAATTTTGCTATGCCATTTTCCTGTGTGACCAAACCTCAAACTTTTATTGTCCCTCCCTTTTTTGTCATCTCCACATTTTCTGCTATCAGTTGTTTTGGTTTTCTCCCGTCTATACCCTATCCACCGTCCCCCTCCTTTCATCTCCTACACACTGAGGAAGATAGGATACAGGATAGCTGCCTTTCTGCACAGTACCTTAAAAAACCCTGTCAGTTTTATCCCACTCAAAAGCCTGATGAATGAATGGAATACACATCAAACTTGTGAGTGTGTGTGTTGGTTTCCACTCATACAAAGGAATGAATGTAGTATATATGTATGTGAATAGTCATCACGGAGGTTCTGTTTATCATACTTTTGTGATGCATAAATTAAAATGATAAAGGAAACGTGGTACTGTGTCTTAACCTTTCCAACCTGCGAGCTGCAGTGAAAACACAGTTGAAAGGCAGCTCCATTATTACAGTTCTTTAGAGTTTGACTTTCCTGATAATTTTAAAGCTACTGATGTTGTGGCCTCCTGATGAAGTGTTGGCAAACATGCATACAGAATTCCTCTCTGTCTTTGGTCTCTCTCTTATCTGCCCTGCTTCCCAGCACAACTGGCCTTCCTGCAGCTTTGAACATCTCAGCTTGTGGTTCCAGATTAATAAAACAGGAAATTAATGAATTTTGGATGAAATCTTCTCAGTTGGTGGCAGGTTGTGCCTCATTAAGGTCTGTATTATTGATCAGATTGGAAACATCTAGTGCCTTTGGACCCAAACTGCTATAATCAGAGACCTACCTTCCCTTCCTTCAGAAAGAATGCTAATTGCATGGAGAGGTAAGGGATTAATAGCTAATTGAGCATATTTTCAGACAAATCATTGTCATGGCTTGACACTAAAACAAATTTCTTTAATATGCATGGTGCCTGGTCCCAACATTATCATATTGAATGCTTCAAACCATCTTACTGCTGAATGAGGGAAGATTGCTGCACAAGACCAGGCCATGGTTTTAAATGCATGTGTAATTCTATGGGATATTAACATTCACACATAGATTTAGTGTTTTACTTGTGTATGTTCTGTATAATAACACATAATGTATGGCTTGTTTGATAGGTAATCAGCATTAATAAGAAAAAAATAAAACATGGTTTATGTCCTTAAGATTTTGTGCGTCAAAGCTCACAGTAAATACTGAACACTTGGCCTTCTATACCAAAATGAGAAATTGTCTCCCCTGATGCATAGTTGCTTTGTCTATGATTCCATTTTGTTGTTTTCTCTTTTTCCCAAGCAGCTTGCCATGAAAAATTCAAGGGATGCTAAGTAACTAATGCATTTTCTCAGTCATGTGTTGAGACAATAAAAAATTAACAATAGAAATAATTAAATTTGATTGGTGCCCACAGTACTAAAAAACTTGTTTTGTGCCCTTATAAGTAATTCATATCTCATGCAAATTCCCCTCTTCACTTACAAGCAAAATAATGTTGCTTCCATGTTATATAAATTCTGAAAGACTTTTAACTTATGTTCCAGCATGTTGTGATTACAATAGGCCCCTGTACACCTCAGTGTGGCTTTGAAATTTTATTTGCTTTTATTTTGAAGTTCCACCCATCATCTAATATGTATTTAACCAGAGGTAAACATGCATCCCAAGCAAGATTTCATTTTGTAACTATTAATTCTTACCTTTCTCCCTGGCATTGCTCATTGTCACACTTTTGTAAACATCAGTCCTTTTGTTTTGCTGTCTGCTACTTGGCATATTGCTACCAGCACTGCATGTCCTTAAATTTAACTGTCATTTAGCTTAATGCGGTATCCAGTTGTTCTTGTTTACATGATGTTACCCTGACTACAACCACTGTGCTTATGTTACTTTGTCTGTTTCCTAAAGCGATTTAACAGATAAATTCAATGTTAACGGAATATCTAAGTACAAATGTGAGTCAGCATATTTACAAGAACAGAGCTTCCAATTACCTCAGGTAACTGCGGTTACCTTGTTATTAAGTTTGAGTAAACTGTATAGTCATTATTTATGCTACGGAATAAACTGTTGATGTATTCTTTCACTGTTGGGTACAACACTTAAACTGGATTTGATTACTTATGTATCAGATTCTGTTTAGTGTATAATTCTCATACATACCTATACGTCACTTGGTAATACACAGGATAACATACAAGGGAATGCAAATAACACTGTAAAAACATGTAAAAACACATTTGATTACAGCATAACAATTGCATACATTTTCCTTCTGCCCTGCCTCCGCCCAACCAACACTCCCAAATTTACAGGTGGTATCCAGTGGATTATAATTTTGAATCAAGAAAGCAAAGTTTTCACTGTTGGGTTACAGAGCTTTAGTCACAAAGACTGCCCATCTCTATCACTGCTCTATATATGTGCAGGAAGTGAACTGTGTCACCACAAACAGTCTTGAGACAATTACATAGAGAGGACTATAGAAGGGTTGTCGTGGTGAAAAAATCATGGGCTCTGATCTCCAGAGATGTGGAAAAAATGATATGGTCAGATGAGTCATCCTTCACAATGCTCTCAAGTGGTGTGAACCAAGAGACAGGCCTGAGACTCTGACAGGATTCGATGTCTCTGTATTGCTGAAGGCGCCATTTTGCGGACATGGTTTGGGTCTAGTTGTTCCCATGGAGCTAATGGTCAGTATACATCATGGCAAAGTTATTCTACGTGATCCCCTTCATCCTAAAACTAAACATTTCTATCCTGATGGGAGAATGACAATGTCCCTATCCATTGGGCATTGTTCACAAAATGATTTGATGAGTTTGAAAATAAAGTAAATCATATTTTATAGCCTTTTGAGTCACCAGATGCCATCAAAACACCAAATTTGGCAAGCTTGTTTAAAAGAATGGTATTTTCAAAATTCCTCTAGTTCTAGAGACTTGTCAACTTGTAGCACCAAGGTGCTCTGACGTACATAGTGCCCCACTTTACTATTACAATTTCTATATTTTGCTTTAATTTTGCCTGTTTATAGATAAATAAAGTTTCCCCTACAAACACACACACACTCATTCTGCCCCTCGTGATCCACTCGTTATCCCCATATGGCATCTTGCTGAATGAGGGAATCCATCCTGACAACAAATGGGATATAAGACAAAGAATATGTTTCCCTTCACTCCCCCATATTACTAATACATAGACTGTTGGGTTGCATAGCATAAATACTTTAACCATGTCACCTCCATTTGTAAGTGTGTTACCCAAACAGATTCAAACAGGAACATATGAAATATAAATTGGCATTTTATAATGGCCCTTTGTGTGTGTGTTCATCTGAGTGTGTTACATTGCAGTGATGCTCTGCAGGGACTCTCTAGCCCTTGTAGACAAAATAAATTGAGAAGGAAGAGAGACCAAGCTTTTCTGTGGGGACTTGAGTTGTGATGGCAAACAGCTGTAGCAGGTCAGTACAGGGAAACTATATTTAATGCAGCAACATTTCTGCCCTAATTGCTGCACAAACCCATACAGTAGTATGTATGAATTAAACCTGCATGTGCTCTATCATAACCAAATACACAAGTAAAAAGCTTACAATATATGCAATTTTTTTGAGATTAGAAATGCATGTCAAAAAGCGATAATCAATAAAAAGGTAATTGTGGTCATTTTACTCTCATGATCATGATGCAAAAGGTTATACCTTGAAATATGACTACAATATAGAAAAATCTGATAATTTAGTAGCATCATAATGATGTTCAATACAATGTTAATGCAAAAATGCTACTTTTGAGAGCAATAAGTCATTTTATTTTGTATCTGCACAAGCCATATTAATTCATGCACAGCATTTCAAATCATATATTGTCAGAAAAAGTTATAATCAGTATAAAAATTAAATCTAAAAAGAAAAAAAAAGGGTCAAATAAAATACTTAAAAGAGGAAGTATGCCAGAGAGGAAAGAAAGCTGCCCAGAGGTGGAAAGTGCTGGTTGCTTACCACTAGAGGAAACCTAGTTAGCTGAGCAAATGCACAGAGCATGTAGACCAGAAGCAACATGGTTTCTTGGAGCTTGTACTACATTCCTGTTGGACATCATGTCAACCCAGGGCTGATCCATCACATTCAGCAAAACACACACACACACACATTCTAGTTGTGCATCTCAGACCGCAGATCTGTCATTGTAAAGGCTGTAGAACATCTTGTCTGTCTAACACACACATAAGAGCTAAACTGCTGTACTACATCTTAAATCACGGGTCCATCATTGTACTGGGTTAAGAACATCTAGTCTGTCTTGTTACAAACCTAAGACTGCAAATTGAGGCAATTACGGTTTTGTGGGTTTTACACATTCAACACACACACGTGCACCCTAAAAAAATCACTTTGGCTTGATTGTATTGACATAATGCATCTCACACACCATTACGCATTGACTTAATTACAAAAACACAAATAGCTAAATGATAGACACTGTATACTGTGCATATTGTGTAAAGTCACGTATTTAACATCCCATATCCGTATTTACAGTTTGTTCATATAAATCTATATGTGTACATTGTATATAGTCACCTAAACATCACATATTTTTGGTCCCTTGCACACTTCCCTGTTTACAAAGATATTATAGACTGTGTTTATAAATACCACAATTTATGCCATATATCCCTCTCAGATGTGTCTGTTTATTTTCTGTCTTGCACAGTCTCACACCATGTTCTTTCCAATATTATTTTGCACCTTATCAACTCCTTATCCTTTCGTATCTATTCTATCCCTTCTACATGGGCAGCCGTAAAAGGCATTTCACATTACATACTATGTAAAATAGTGTACGTGGAAGATAAAATTTGAATTTGCATATAATCATGTGCTCTGATTTGAGACTTCTAAAAGACTATACCAGCTATTAACTGACAAAACTGACCAAGTTCTCATGTTTTGTTGGCAGCACAGTCACGTGTTTACACACATGCCATCGCAAGTACAATAAACAGTCACTCTTTATATGTTACTATAAACTGAAACTTTGAAACTTTACTATTTTTTTTCTTCTTTTTTTTTTACAAAGGAGCAGAATATAAACTTTTAAACTTAACAGAGCCACTTTTGAGTCTCTAAAAGGTGCAGTGTTGGAATTAAATGCTGACTGAATTTTATTACATTTTATTTTATTAAAACATTGCTGTCTGTGTATATTTGGCACCCTCTCACCTCATAAACCTTAATGTACCTAGTCACACCTTACACCCACACCCACCTACACACAGGTGGGACAAGCTTGGACTCGAATGTAGCTCATCCAGGACCCACTCGTGCTGAGGCGATTGAAGAGAATTTCATCTAAAAGACTTAAGTTGTCTGAATAAGACTGGTGTTGAAGAGATTCCCATCAGAATGATAAAAAGAGAGACAAGGGATAAATAAAAGGAAGAGGTAAAGAGATCAACAGACACAAAGCAAGAGCAAGAAAGAAAGAGCAAATGAGGCAGAGAAGGAATAGAGAAGACGTAAGCCAAAGACTGGAGAAGTAGTGGAGACAAAAAGAGTACCTGTCCATCCGGCTCAGAGAAGTAACCTTTGATTTAGAGATAATCTCCTTATCCTCTTCTTTGAGATAAGTGGACATTGGATCTATCTGGAGTGACTCACTGCAGTACTCCGTCTGTCAGCCTGATGGTCTGACACATACAGCACATATATCTATACACCCGTGCACTTAAAGCCTGACCATACACAGCTGCACAAACACAAAGACACATGCATATTCAGAGACATGGTCAAAGCCATAAGCAGGTCACATATGTAACAATATAGATGGAAACACATTGATTCATTCCTTCTCTTACATGCACAAACACCCAGTTTGGTGGTCTGCCGGGGCAGCCATGGGATGGATAACATCACATTTAAACACTTAAAAGACTACCTGGCTGTCTTCATGTATCTCATGCCTTCCTCCACAGCTGCTGCAAGAGACAGATAGATGCTACACATACTTTTACTAATGGATCAAAAGACAAATGGGGCTTTAAATCCACAGGAGTGGTGTGTCCTGAGGAGATATATTCTTTTGCCGGTGATTTTATCATTTGCTATTTGTATTAACTTGGATGAAAATGTATTCTCCGAGTGCAGAAGTACAATGTATCACACTGTAAACCACATGTTTTATGATATTTCTGTACCTTGTGATTTTGTCATGAGAAGCTGTCATGAGAACAGACAATACACATACATTTTAGATTATGCATGTTCATTATTTTACATCAGTGCTTTGCATTATGAAAGCATTAGAAATGTCTACACATCAAAATAAAGACTAATACTGACTGGGATTATAGTCTGGTTTTACTTGTTTGTTTTTGTTGTTTGTTTGTTTTTATTTTTTGTTTGCTTGTTTTAGTGTCAGCTCAAATTTTAGGATCCTATTGAAAAAAAGGAAGAATTAATCATTGAATTAGTTTCTAAATGTTATTTAAAACCACCATAATATGAGGCTAAAAAGCCAGTGAGCTAACTTAGCTTAGCATGTCTTCTTCTTCTTCTTCACCTTCTTCTCCTTGTTGTTCTTCTTCTTCTGGCTGCAGTCATCCATCTCCATCCCACTCTGTTCTCTGTGTCTTCCTCTGTCACACCAACGTCCTGTGTTTTTCCAAAGCAAAATCCACCTACCGTCACTTCTGAAATTAACTGTTGTCTTAGCTGAACAAAAACTGGAATGAAAGTATTTTTTATGCATGTTAGTGTTAAAATTATATTATTAAGTTACATTATTAATATTAAGTGCAGCCAGCAAACAAGCTTTTGCTGTTTAGGTTGTCTTACTATAGTAAAGAGAGACTGGAGAAAGGCTACACTTCAGTATGTCTTGCAAGGTTTAATCAACGCAGTAAAAATGTTTTACCTTCAACAAAATATATGTCTGAAGAACACACGTTACATTTGTAGCTTTGTATGAGGACACTAAACATCCTTTTTGGGTTGTTGAAATAACACACAGCTACAGAATGAAAATATTAATATTGTTTCATTTACTTTACACTGGGGGAATGAGAAAAGAAGAGTGGTAGTGATATCAAGAGAGAGAGACAGAGAATTAAGCCATTAGTCAAATGTTATTAATGACTTGCCCATATGCATTTGCTAGACAATTAACCATTCACAGGTGAATGTAACCGATAGGCGCGGTGCTTTCTCTGCAGCAAATCGAATGAACTTCGATAACATCAACGGCATCCCTCTTTTTTCCCGCACTCATTCATTTTGCTCTTTTTGTGTGCGTGTGTGTGTGTGTGTGTTGTCCGCGGCATGCTGGTGTCCCTTTGGTTATCAAACTATCACCAAAATTTGCTCGCTCATCTATCGAAGCAGAAAAAGGAAAGGAGGGCAGAAGAGGAGGAGAGAGGGAACAGCCTAATTACTTTAGCCTGTTCCACTGTCAGGTCATTAATAAAACCTAGTTATCTTTCAGTGACGCCCAGCCAGGAGCCTCCTACAACCGTATCTTTTCCTTATCTACTATAAAATATTTGGATTTTTTTTTTCCTCAAGAAATAATTCAAGATTTTTGTCTTGGTTGGATGTTAAGAAAAAGGGACAAAATATTCTGGCCGTACCAGAGATATTCATGGCATAATGGAAAAGTCCCTCGAAGTCAGTGTGCTTGTGTCCATATATTTCCATGTGCATGTCTACATGTGTTCCAGCTGGATAAATGTGCTAGAATTACACTGGCCTTGGCTTCATAAACATTGATGGATCTGGGTAACCTGCAAATGCAGATAAGGACTGTGGAAAAATCACTCGGGCAGCTTTTTACTTCTTGGCCGATGTATATTTAAAAAGAAGTATGCTACAGGATACATATGCATTACTTATTCCTTTGCACACATACATCAATGACAAGGAAGGAAAAATGAATAGTCAATAATAGCATGGTGGGGTTGTCTCACAAAGTCCAAGCATGCATATTTTACACCCATTTCTATCAAACAGAAATAGTTACGTGGTGCTGAGTTCATTTCCTGTAGTGTAACCTCTCTGGCCTCTTCGCTCGGGAGTCTGGTAGATAGAAAACAGAGCGCAGAGTTTGTAAATCACATTGAGAACACGGGGTGACACTGTTTTTTACCTATCATCTGTCTAGCTACAAGCCTGGAACTGAGTTTACATTTTTTATCCATGGCTGTATCAAATCAGGCAAACTGCTCACTGGACTGCAAGGTCTGTGTAGGACCACAACGGTAACAGACAAAGTGATTATTCACGAATATTATGTTCACTTTGGGGCTCTGACTTTTGGTATGTGTTAACACAGTTAACAAAGTATGGTACTGGTTCAAATATCTGGCTTAAGTTCCTCTGTTTTTCAGCTTCGAGATACAACTCATAATACCCATCCATTATCTTCATCCCTTCGGCCTGATGACAGGTCACTTCCAGATGCTTTGAAACAGTAGCACCCTCAGCTGTGTACAGTTCTCTGATCACACAAAAGCTGCATTCAGATGGAAAATTGAGTCACTGGATATCTGGATATGGATTAGAAAAGATGCTTGATCACTCAAAATATCTCATCCAAAGCATTCCAGTGTAACTCAATGCAGCAGAAGAAGGAGGAGTAGTGGAGAGTTCAAAGTGTCAGGAGAAAACAGGAACAGGTGTCTCCTCATGTATGCTGGTGAAAGGGTATGAAAGAATCTACTCACACTATTCCAAGTTATTCTGTTTCTTTGCAGTATTTAGAAGCAAGTTTTTAATTTTGCAGCAAAATAAAATTTTGTCTCTGGACCATGAAAATCTGGACAATCTTTCTGGTGCACCAACTTCACATGTGCCAAACAAGTAAATCAGGCACTCATTTCACATATGGAAGGTATATAATCTTTATTTCAACATCCTAGACATTATTCTTATAACACAGTTAGAAGGTGCACCACCTGAATAAACATGGAGTGAACCATATTCATATTGATTCTCATCCTAACTGTATTACTGATAAATATGTTGACAGTTTATACAAATAATACCATGGAATTACATGTTAAAAAAAAGTAAAAATTGTAAAACATAATGGAAGCTCTTTTGCAATGTAATCTAATGAAAAACTGATTTTTCATTCAAGTCAATTGTGCAAATGTGACTTCAAATGTGAAGTTTGTATAGAAAGAAAGCACAAGAACATATCCTTTAAGTAAATCACAAACAATACTTAGTCCAATTCCCTTTGCTTTTCCACTTACCTCTCTATCTAAAACATGGGAGTATAGTCTGATGAAATAACATATTATTATAAATAAACATTGCATTTGCTCTTTGTTTATCTTAGATGTCCGTCAAAATAAAGTCAACCTCACAGCTGGTGCAGTGAGTTTGATTCAATTACTCAGCTTTCATCTAATATCCTCCCACACACACATACAGTACACATAAGTGTAACCCACCCCCTATGATTCGGGGTCATCCATGCCCATCTCCTCTGCTCTGCATTTAGGACTCATGAATAAGTAATGATATCTCTCATCACCTCACAGCACTGACAGTCAGGCCAAGAGCTTTCATCTGTTCCTGCCCATGTTCAATGTTAATGTTTTCCTTCCTTTCTGATCATGTGACAGACAAGCAGCTGACCCGAAACCACCATAAACAGTAGCAACCTGTAAGTGCATGACAGTGAGGAAATAGAAATATGCACTTAGATTATTTGATTTTCATTTAAAGTCATTACTCTGGCTGGGTCAGGACTAAAGTTTTTCAAAGCCTGTAATGTCAGGGTACTAATATTAATTTCTGAAATATTTGTTAGAAATGACTACATTTATTATACTATGAAACCAAAGTTATTAAAAAAATATATAATTTTTTATGTAAAAAATTATAAAATTAAAATAATCTTAAAAACAACCTGTTTCTGTAAGGAAACAAGAATGAAAAGCAACATATGGAAGTAAAAATGTCTCTAAAGCAGAACACCCCTGCTCAAATGTAGCACTTTTTTTTGTCAGTTAGGATTTAAAAGTTTTGTTTATGCAACTGAATCATCTGTCGCCTCCCAAGTTGTGATCTAATACACCAGATTGTTTTTTTCTAATACACCTGACCCTAACAAGCTTTGTCAGGGAAACTGAGAGTACATCAACTTGGTAATAAGTTGATGTTAAAATATCCATCGTGTTAATGTTAAATAATGAATTATAAATATCTATCTCCCATCTAGTCAATGTCCCAACTATCATCTGTCATCATTTGATTAGATTTTCCTAAACAATACTTTTCTTGGTATCAAAATATGTTTCATAAAATACATATACAACAGATGTTTAGTTCTTATTTAGTTGACTTCTTGGCATTTTACACACTCAAAGCAGCGTCATATCATAAAAAATACAGTATATACAATAATGTGGTTTAAGTTTAATTATCTCTTCCTGTAGTTTTTTCTTAAATTTATGTAGATTTACAATAATTTTGTTAGCCACAGCCTGTGATGCTGTTCAATTTTGTTACATTACACAAACAGGAGTATCTATTATTTCTTTAATTAACCAAAAACAAACAAACAAACAAAAACATAATTACTTTCATGGAGTTTTTTGCAGATTCCTGCATTTCTGAGTTTCTTTTTAGAATTGGGGTCGTACTATTCTATAAAACCTGTATATTCTGTCCCTGTAAGTGTCCCCTAAGACAGAAACCAGCTTTTATATTACAATATGAAATAAAACATATATAAAGTAAAGATGGTGCAATCAACAGAGACCGTGGACAACTGCCACATGACTTACTAGTATATATCTCACCTATTACACTTTTCATGGTGCTAAAAATATTAGACCAAATTTATAAAGATGCTTTTGATAAAGTGACCACATATTCTACACCTACACAGGTACTTTCTTGCATGAAAATGTATTAAAACAAACGATTGGAATAGAAGTCTTGGGATGGAAATTGAACAGTATTTCTGTTTGACATTTGAGATCTAATCAACATGTTGGATCCATTCCTTTCTCATAAAACATCTGAATAGCTGTTGTTTTCCCTAAGTGTTTGTTCTTAATTGCCATCAGTCTTCTTTCTCCTCGCCTATTGTTAGTGTATTGTTGCATTTCATCGCACATCAGTGTTCAATAAATAACATACGCCTGAACCTGATAGTGAAATTGTTTTGAATACAATATAAGGTGAGGTAAGGTAAGACTTCACTAATACTCACAGGAGGGGATTCAGCTAATACAAGGCATTGTGAGTGTTGCTCTTACAGGTCTGTGAGAGCTTAATGATGTTACAGTGATGATGTTTTCATTAGTACACTTATTGTTTTGTCAAACTTTGAATTATGACTGTGATGTGACTCCAGTGTTTTTATTTACCATTTTGCAATATGCAAGAAAACTAAACGTGGTGATGGATTTGCCTTAAAGAGGTGAGTTTGTTTTTAGCGGTAGTAACAAATAATACCAAACTCATTCTCATCTATTATGCCTCCATCCCTTCCTTTCTCTTCATGTTCATTTATTTGTCCCCCTCTCTCATCATTGTTGAAGAGGCTGGCTGATGTCCTCTCCCCCACCCCTCTCACTTTTGCATATTCATTTCATGTTAAATTGATGGATTAAGTTATCCCTGGCTCAAAATCAGTCGTGGCTTGCTATTCCCTATTCCTTTAAACTGGACAACAATCCCAGAGAAAGAGAGAAAGAGAAACTGGGAGAGAGAGAATGTATTGAGACACCGATAAGGCTCAGTCCCATTATATGTCATTTTAAACAAAGAAGCAAAGCAGCCTGCAGAGACTCCCTATCAGCTATTAAACAGAGACGTAGCATGCAGCCTGAGATTGATGATTAGCATTTTCTCCTGCTAGAATAAAGATGCTGGTCTGCACCAGCGATAACCAGAGAGACTAAAAAGAAATGCTTCCCTTTTTCTTTTCCCCTTCTCCCCTATTTCTTTCCTCTCTGTTCTCTGTTCTCGAGTCCATAATTATCCATATTCATAAATAACATCTTTCTCTTCTTTAATCTCCTTTTCTCTCTCTTTCTTTCCTTTTCTCCTTCTCTCATTACCCTATCGTTTCCCTTTATTCTCTCCCTCAGTCTTTACCAAGGCAAATAAATGCACAGGCCATGTTGCTGTCCTTTTGTCTTGCGTCCTTGTGTAATCTGTTAGGAGTGGACAACGTGGAACCCCTTATGTCACAGCCAGAGACTTGTAAGTCCTGGCCAGATACAAGACAGAATGACACAGAATGAAAGCAGGGTGAAAAGGGGGATTTAAGTAAGAGTTTGATAGGAGCGTGTAGGGCCATTGTTTTCTTTGCAGCAAGACCAATGTCAACCATTGTGCTGGGATGGTTTTAACAGCTTGTAAGGGCTGCAAGACAGCTGGGTTTTAGATGTAAAGAAAGGATGTTTCTGCTTGATAATCTGCCTGCTGTTTAATGTCATTGTGGTTTTTTTTTTTACAAATACATGTGAGAAGTTGTGCTTATTTAGACATTCATGGGAATACTGACTTTCATGACTTTCTGTTTTTGTTCATCAGCTGTCTCTGTTGAATTTGTGTTTTCTACAGGGAATTCTGTTAGATTAAGTAAATTTAGTATTATTATTGCATGACACACATTATTTTGAGCATAAAAAGTGCAAGATTGTCACATTACAGACAGAGTTTGACTCATAGACTCTTGTGGTTTTAGATTCAATTAAGGCAGGAAATGCACTATAGTTAAGTTTAGAAAGAGATCCTGGTTTTATTTAAAGGTTAATAAATGTATGTGAAGGTTAATTTATTTGTCTATTAAGCCACATCAGAATCTTTCAATGAACATGGTTCAGTGCGAAATATAACTGTAGAAAGGTTTGGGGATATTTTTGAATATATAAAAAAAAACAGTTGAGGGGAACATTTTATTGTTATGTCCAAGATAAACATATTTCAGACTTGACTGTCAACATACCCATATTAATGGGAAACATAATATGGTTACAGTTATGTTCCATACAAAAACACAATTGTGTTTGCAGTGTTGTTGAGAAATACATTTTTCTGGAGAAAGTTTTGTTGGGAATCATTCTGGAGAGATGGTGTATCACCTGTTTAAATAGAGACTCAATTGAATTTGTATTCGTAATTGTGCAAGTTCTGTAAGTAAATACATGCAAAATCTAAGCAAGAACACATCTGTGTAGTTTGCTATTGCATCATTCTACATTATAACTGCAAAAAGAGCACATTTCTGTAACCCATTACTTATTTTAATAAAGCTTTACTAATAGTTTCAAAATTTTCTGACCTCTAGCTTCTTAACTCTAAATAGTAAAAAGCACTTTTCAATTCCCAACTTCAAACTTGACAGACACATGGAGGTGCAACTCCTGACACAATCCAGAGTTCCCATGGTTCTTTGACCCTACTAACTCCTGCTTGTTGTTGTATGTATGTTATTATTACTTACAGGTTATCTTTTGTTGTTTTAAACGCAAGACACATGCTTGAGATAAAATTCTTACCATTGTACAGTTCAATCAGTCTTTTAGTCAGGGTAGTTTATCATTCTTCAAAACTGCCTTAAACAACAAAATCATGTGTTATGAAGCAGCCAGGCTTGTCTTCATTCTGACTAAGAGAACATTTTCCCAGTGACCAAAGAAACAACCATACAGAACTACTCAGTTCCCAACCCAGTTTTCCCAGTTTTCGGTTGATGTTCTGCATCAGAATTATTTCCTTTATCCAAAAAACCTAAAATACAAACACACACACACACACACACACACACACACAAACACGTATGAACATACACGAAAAAACACACTTGACACTTAAATACAAAAATACACAAAAACAGTAATGTTTTATTCACCTCCTTACACACACACTGAAGAGGTTTATGCACACATTCATGCAGATGTTGATGTTTACACACATGCAATAACCTAATATTTGTAAAGTGGTCCTCCAAGTGGTCTTCCCAAGTGGTTAGAAGAACATCACTAGAGCTCCTCCATTTGCTCATAGTTAGTATTGCAACATGGAAAAAGAAATAATGATTTGTTCCATTTTGAAACAGCTGACAGCGGATTCGTGGGTATTTATTTATTTATAGTAATATTTATTCAGAAATATCAATTTACTATAACATTACTATCATAACAATATAACATTTTTGCAAGTGAGTATTTTCATCATAAGCAGTTATACACAGCCAGGACAGAAAAAAAATCCTCTGACTTTATTGACTTTATAGTCTATTAAATTAAACAGTGAATTAAGGTCAACAATAAATACATAGGAAAACTATATATATATATATATAACCAAAATAATATTATGTTTTTATATTTAGTAAGCAAAACCATAATTGCTATAATGGTTGACACACTCAAAGCTTTTTGTCGTTGTTGGTGTGGTGAAGGAAAACAGTGGTTCTATGTTTACAGGATATGTTTCCAAGAGTGAAGAGTAGAACTGGCCACATAATCTTAAATATCTATGGTTGTCGCAAAAGAGTTTAACTAGATGCTCTGGGGAAGATGAAGGACAATTTTAAAATGACACAAGGAAAGATACAGAAAAGTTCAACAGGAAAAGACAGCATGAAATCAAAATCCCATTGCTTTGATACTTTTTGTCATCACCAGTCAATTAGACTAAACAGTGTCTGCTGTAGAACAGAACAAGAACAGGAAGTGATTACGGTCTGAGAGAGCAAAAGAGAGGTGAAAAGGACACATTTGTTCCAGTGCTGACAGATGTGGAGACGCTGAAGGACATTTCCCCTCAAAGAAAACCTTCCAAGAACGTTTGACACAAGAAATATGACATTGGTCTTTCACCAATCTGACAGCAAATTCATCCTCCCCTGTCCCCTGCAATTCTTTAATTTCCACACATCCTGGCTACTTGCTCCTATCAAAGAGGAGTAATTTTGATTTTGTATTTTTCTACACTGTTTTCAATGTGGTTGTCAGGAAAAGATTGAACCTTCTGTCGCTCTGCCTGACTCAAAAGTTGTAGTTCAAAAGTATCTTTTTACATATTGATGTGTTTCAATGTACATTATTTTTGAAAGAGTTCAGAGTCTACTATAAAATGAAATTGTATTGTCTTTATTTGAAAGTAACTCGCATAACAAGAGACATAGTCCACTGAAGTAAAGGGAGTTGCCTTTTAGGGAATATTATCACACACGTAATAATCATTATTTCTTATGAAATATGAACTATAACAACTACACTATAATACCCCCAGTCATGTTTTATACTCATATCTATGTAGCTTTATACAGAAACTACAATCATGTATGTTTAAAGATCTGGCTCTTCATTATATCATAGTGTTGTAGTAACCATAATGATGTTGTGTGGTAATTATATTTTACAAAAGGTCTAAAATACTCACTCGGATTTAATTAAAACTGGAGAAATCAATGGCCACAGCTTGTTGCCTCAGTTTTCTCTTACAAAGCAAAGCTGTGGGATTTCTTGTGCATCTCTTTCTCTCTCGTATACACACACAAATACACACACAGACACAGGTCACCAATGTCCTTGTGCCTTATCGTGGTTTTAGCACTGAGGCAGATCGTGGTTTCTGTCAGCTAACACTCGACCCTTGATGATAGCACAATGGAGTATGTGTATCTGTGTGAACGTACGTGTGGGCAGCATGGAGTAGTTTATCTGTTTCCTCTTCCTGCTCTCTATCATCTAGTCACATTCCAAAGCCCTGACCTCTTCTTTCATTTCCAAGCAGGCTCGTGTCTCTATTTATCGCCTATCTTCAGCGCTTCAGTCTTTTTATTCTTTCATTCTTTTGCTTTTTCCAAGAAGCTTGAAAAAACTACTGAAAGTGAAACTTACGAAAAGATCAAAGCATTCTGAAAATCCAAAATTTTTAGTCGTTCGGTCTTAACGCCAGACATATTCCCTCAAGGTCAAAGGCCATCTCTTAAACATCCCAGCAACATTCTTCATAAGTGTCAAAAGTCACATTCATTTGTTCAGTACATCAGTCTCACCTCCTAAGAGCCTGGGTGCTTTGCGGTGATGGTTTTCTCCGTCCATTATGACCCTTCAGAAGAGGGCACTCAGCACCACTTAGTGAATTCTTTGCAAAGACAACACACACACACACAAAAATAAGGCTGCGTAATTCCTCTTTATACTGCTTGCATGTCTTTGTTTTTGCTTGTGTGAAATTACTGTTACAGGTGTCCAGCCAGCAAAGCAATGCTGACAGACAGGCATGCAAGAGGACAGCCAAGCACTTGTGTTCACCACAAAGATTTTTCTTGTCTTACAACTGGCTGTCCTGCCCAACATGTGGCTTTGGTTACAAAACCGACTCTTCCAGCAGAAACCCCCTTCATCTCCCCGAGGAACACAGAGGACGATGGAAGGTGCTTTTCTAGATGAGCAGCAAAGTAGCTTCCTCTTTCAAAGACCCGTGGATGTACATGGCTCATGGATTTATGTGCTAGCTGTGAGATAGTGCACACCTGTAGAGGCCAGACAAGAAGAAAGGACAAGAGACAAGAGGAAAGAGATGAAAAAAAAAAGAGCTCAGATGCGATGCCAGAGAAGGGCCTGACAAGACTCTCGGATTTCAAATGCCCGTTGTGTGAAACTGTGGTTTGAAATGCTTACAATCTGACTGCCTTCCCAATGCTACCTCCCTCATTCTGCACTTATTATCAGCATATCATGAAACGTGTAGATTTGTGCTTTCACAAATGCTGACTACAGTGAATTCAACTCTTACCGGTAGGCTTTTGACAAAAGCCCCATTCTTGGGATAAATCTACTGCATTATACTTTCATTTGAGCTTTTTTCTCTTAGAAGACAAGTGTCTCCTTCTCCTCAAGCCAAATGTAAAACAGCAAATCCATGTGTTTAAATCACGTCCAAAGACAAATGACACAAAAATGAAACATCTCTGTTCTAGAAGCTTGAGACAGGGGTAAAACAAAGGGTCTTTGGTGATTGACACATCCAGAGAGTCCACTGCCAATCTTGTGCAAAATCCATTTCCTCAAGCCAAAGTGTTCTCTTTGTGTGTTGAATATGTTTTGGAACATGCCGACCATTGATTGACACGGGCGCAGAGGCCGGTAAAACATTACTGTGGTCTGAAGCAAACATCGGTCCGTCTGTCACTCTGCCTCAGATGTTTGGCCTGAGGGGGAATGCTGGTATAATAGTGGTACAAAAATCTGGACATTCACTCTCTTGTTCTTATTCTTTCTCCTCTCTTTGCCTTTCACTTGTTCTAGACACTCTAAAACGATCATTCTCATTTGTATATTTGTTCTAGTGACTTCTGTCTTCTGACTGTCTTCTACTTCCACTCTCTATATGAGTGGACAGTGTATTTGCCCTTTTTGTTTCAGAAACACACGTCCAATGGACAGTACAAGAAACTGTTTCAGTTTTGGATCTGGATTTGAAGGCTCACTGGCAGTGCCCAAGATGCTAGCCATCACACTCATGCAACTTTAGAATTAGAAAGTCCAATTCACCTCAGATTGTTCCTATTTAGGAGGAAAAGAAAAAAAACCCTAGGTCACATTTAATGATGACAACTAAAGCAATGTTGACAAAATCATGTAAATCTACTGATAATTATCCATTGTTATGATTTCAACTACACCAGACATGTAGCTTTTGAATAAATACAGTGTAAAACAATGATAGAAGCATATTTACACTTGTTTAGGATATTGAAACTTCCTTTTTTCTCTTTAAATAGTTGGAAGGCAAAGTAGTGACACCCTCTGTGAGTGACCACCTTGCACCTTTTTTGTTTCCAAATGAAAACAAGAGAAAAAATATGCTGTATATATAAAATGTCCTGATACTTGTGTATTTCCAAAATGTCATACGGATTGATTCAACACCAGCATTACAATTTTAATCAGCGGTGTAGAACCAGGTGTTAAAGCGCATGCAGCAGCCCTCCAGGCCATAAGAAATTGGACAAGGCACCAGGAAATTGTGTCTCCTCCAGAAACAAGTGTTTTGTGATTGTTTATCCCATGTCTTTAAATTGCATTTCTTCCTTTTTAATTTAAGCACCTCAGCTGTGGGATTGAAGGAGGGAGAAAAAGAGGGAAGGGGGTCTAGGAGGAATGGGGGAAACCTATTTCACATTTTTTTTTCTATCCCTCCATCTTCTCCAGTATTAACCCTGTCTTATGTGACTCCTGTCAAATGCAAATGTCACGACCTGATACGGTCAGCCCACGGGGCACTTTGACTACAAGCTCCACGCCCAAATTAAAAGTTGAATGGTGGGTGTTTGCATTTGTCTGCTGGCAGCGTGTGCATGATATATGTTTGTGCACATGTGTGTGTTTGACTGACTGAGCTTGACATGCAATTACAAAAAACTGTAAGCGAAAGCGTGATTGCTCTGAAGATGACAAGAAATCAAATGTGATAAAGTAGAGCATCCAAAATACAACCCTTTTTGTCACAATATGCTTGAGTACCTCCAGTATTTGAACATGTAGACCAATTAATATTTGTGCGAATGGGGGAAACTGCAATGCAGGCAACATTTTTCTTATAGACAGTGGTGAAAATCATGTGGTACAGGTAGCTGATTCTTTTAGCTTTCTTCACCATTTGTTCCATAAGCTTTTGTCTGCAAGAGGTTACAGTCATTTTAAGATAATTCTGCATATGCTTAAATTCATGAAGGCTTTTCTTTGTCAACAAAACTTTACTCACAGTTTTGATGACACCCCAGTGACTTTTATTGACCTTCCTCCATACTCACACCCTACACAGTCAAACATTTACACCACTCCAAAACACACCTTACTGTCACATGCCCTCTGATGAGGAGGTTAAAGGGAGTCAATAATGCAATAAAGTCCTGATGGAGACTTATTTTAAAATAAGAGATAATTTATGGTTGGTGTTTAATTTTAGTCAAAGACCAGGATATTGTCGCTGCCACATATACATGTAATTTAATGACACCTGACACAACAATTAATTATGTAGTAAATTATGTAAATTATGAATGTAGTAAATTTATTTGCAAACAACATGCGGGGCATTTTCTCAGTATGTCTGTCTTATCCCTTGACTTAAGAAAGCAATGTTGTTTCTGGCATTAGAGGGGAGATGTTTTTAATTTAATTCATAGTCAAATAGTTTTTGACATTTTTCACTGCGGGTAATATTCCTGCATTCTAAAACCAGTACCTGTACTGTGATGTTTTCACCACTAGAGGGAAGCATATAATCAGTAAAGAGCCACTATGTTGCCTCCAAACACAAACACAAAATTTGAATGTGAACTCACAAGCAACAGTTTGAATTTTCATACAGTATTGACAGTCTTCATTATATTTACTTTGTTCTGCACATAATTTCTCAGTCGTCTGCAAATGTGTAACACACTTCAGCAAATAAAATAAAGTTATATACAGTTTTGTCACTCCGCAACTGTGTATGGCCTTTTGCTCTAATTAGGTTTGTTGCATCTCAGTTCTTAAATTCCAGGACATTTACTCTTTAGGCACATTAGCTGTCAAAATATGTGTGCAAATATGTTATGGATTCCACATACATACAGTTAGAGTTACCATGGCACTAAGGGTGACGGCATACATGCAGTATGAGGTGTGAGGTGAATAGAAATCTGTGGCCAAGCAGACAGCAGCTACATGCTATTTTAGGTTGAAAAGTCAAATCTTACATTTTGACTTACTCATGTCCCTTCTTTTGGCTTATTCAGCAACTGCAAAAATCACTTCACTAAATTGATAGAGTCCATTCTGTAAAAGATTATGCACATCTACCAATACCATTAAGATCACATAAATTTTTCTGCAGTCTGATAAAAAAAAAAAATTATTACTGTGACTAATTCACAGGCTATTAACTTGTAGCATTAGTATCCCATTTTCTGCAATGGCAATTAAATCAAGTATAATTATAGCATCTATGGACATAATATTTATGATGTCATGCCATGTCATCAGGCTGAGTCATTTCACAGAAGGATTCTGATTCTCAGAGCACTACACACACTCAGTTACTTACATACACAAACTGAGGACACATACAGCACATGTGTATTTCTAACTATCCAATAATAAACACCAACTGTTAAGACTCCCACTCCTCTGCTACATGAAGAGCTGGACACCATTTCTGGTCTGCCAAGTCTGCTAATAATAGATGTAACATTTTCTTTTGTTCTATGCAAATCACTGAATACTGGCTCCTCACTAGCAGTCTTAGCCTTGTGTAGATAGACAGATATAATGTAATATATATAATATTTTCATTAGTAGCTGCACAGCTAGTGGGTGATTTGATTATTCCAGTGGCATAGGTGATGTTGCAAGTGTCAAAATATTTATAAGGCTTCACAAACACCAGCTATGGATGTGATAGATGTGATTTTACTTATATTTTGTCCATGCTCTCAGCCAACGGCAGGGAGATATCTAAAATATTTGCTTTAAAGTTGAAATTACGATCGTTTGGAACCTTTCTGAAGGCAGCATCGCAGAATGACATGGATAAGAAGGATGGCCTTGCGCATGCGCTTTGTGAGAGGAGTGGAATCGTGGTTCCGTTAGCATCTAGAGCTAACGGACTGGTTGGGGAGCACGGAGTGGAGGAAGGTGTCCTGCGCACTGTAGGCAGAAAGAAACTGGCGTCTGTAAATATCCCCAGCTAATCCTTGAGCTAACATTATCCCTCCATGCTGTCCGGGAAGGAAAGATAACGGTAACGTTAATAACCCTGCGCTGCCGCTTCAATTAGCTAACGTGCAACATAAGGAACACTGCGTTTTGCGTGAAGAAGCTTCCTTTCAGAATCAGTTTTTCTCTTTTGAACGTTAAGAATAAAGCCGCAATAGTAACGTTACGTTCTGCAAGAATGAAGCTGCCGAGTAACAGACAATGTGCCGTGGAAGGAGATGGAAAGAAGATGGATCAAGCTCCTCCATTCAGAAACCCTTTTGTGCACGTCTTGAAATTCACTCCAATGGAAAAGGCAAAGGTAACAGTACTTTGTGGTTTGCTGGCAAATTATTTACTCTGGTACAGATACATTGACGAGCAGTTTTACTAGTTTGTAGAACATTACCACTTGAGTACGACACAGTGGGAGGGTTGACACCATCATTTACCTTCGCAGTTTTTCCTGGTTGCGTGCAGTCCGCTGAGGTTGTTAGCTAGTTAGTCGGCTAACATTAGCGACCTAACGCTACATGTTGCTTTCTCTCTTCATTCCGTCTTCGTGGCCTGTTGCTTAATGTTCCTGTACACGGCTGGTAGTATTTTTAACAGGGGACAATAGCTGCAGACTTGGTATGTTTTTAATAAATGAGAATATTAGATATGAAAATCAAGCCGTCTCACCCAGGAGTCTGCTAACAACCCTCTAAAATGAAATACAGTTACCTGAGCATGGCTGCATGTCCAAGATGGGCCTAGCTTGTTGCTCCTTATGTGTTAACAATAGCTATTGTAGATGCTTTTAATAGCTTTAACTAAGATATCATGTTTTTTACGGACAGTTGTATCTTAGACACAATATAATTGCTTTCTTGTGTTTTGTCTTGCTTTGTTGTTCATCGCGATGCGTCCCTCCCAACCAGCTAACACGTGTAGAAGTGGAGAACGAGATGGTAAAACTGACAGTTATGTTCAATTCCGCCCATCTACAACTTAGATGTATATTTCCCCATGGGTTGAAGTTTACGTGTTTTACCGGTCTCATCTAAAATATAGAAGTAACCTAATTACATTGTGCACTTTTGCAGCGCAGACATAAACCCTGGCTTTTCTTCATTGCTTTTGATAATCAGATTTAGAGCTTTCTGGTCCTCTGAGAAAAGCTGTTAACTTGCACGCTACTTGTTTTGTATTGTTTGAGCTTCATTGCTCAAAAGGTATAAAAGGTTTTTGAACACTGAAGAATTATTAGGATTCAGTCTGCACACACACCACAAGGCAGGCATTTTCTTCCAAATCTGATTTATTTTGTACAGATTTTGCACATTTGTGTCTTACCTCCAAATATTGCTATATGCTGCACAGATAACAGAAACCTCCATGCATCTCAAATATGATTAAGCACTGTTTTACTCTTTCATAATGGGACTACTCGTACATTTGAAGGCTGTGTTTGTGTGTAGACACAAGATAGATAATTAATCAGGTAATTGTGTAAATAAATCAGTGTTCCTTTGTACAGCAATCTAGAGATTTACATTAATGAGAAATGACACAATCTTCCTCTTTTAAACTTGGTCATGAACCTGTGGACAATAGTTTCCTGCTTGTTCGTAGCTTAACTTCAGCACGTTGCGTTGGTCTCGCTTTCACGTTCACACCAACATGAGGAAGTCACAGTGAGAACCAGAACCCTGAACACTACAGTGAGAAGCTAGTGTAAAGGTTTGATGCATAATAAAAGACTGTAACTAAATGTGACAAAATAACTGAGGATTATTTCACTGCAATAAAACATAGGTATAGTGTGTGTTTGTGTGTGATGAAATGGTCTGTTACAAATGGATAAGAGCCAAATTATTTTTTTTATTAAGTAAATACTTACTGACTGTATTTTTAAAAGCCTTCATACTTCCTACTAGGAGCAGTAACAGATTGTTTTGTTGGATTAACCCAACCACATATGCTTAGTATTAGGCCATTTGGCTGTTGTCTTTAAGCACAAGTTAAAAAGCCTCCAAGAGCAAAATTGGCATTGTTGTTCATAGTGAAAGTATCTGTGCATTTGACCATACATTCGTGGTTACTGGATACATTTCTCTATTTCCTTTGACTTATTGTGCAAAGCGGACAGCTGACCAGAAAAAAAGAGGTATTGGTTGACACATTTGACTAAGTCCCACATTAGTCTATGACCCCATCCCTTAGCTCAAAATGCACTTGCACATACTCATTATTGTTCTGTACTGTAATTTATTGACCTGCGTATCGACCTGTATCAGCAAATATTCCTGTCTTAAAATAACTAATTCCTAAAAGTTGGTAACATGTCAAAGAGCAAGGTGCTAAAGTTAACATTAATTTAATTTCCAGCTCAGCTTTGACAAGCCTTATTAATGTTCTTGTGTGATTTACTGTATTTGGGAAACCCAACAAAGACCTAAATCTGTTTTGATCCTGCCAAAGCAGCATTAAGACAATAGCTTTATACCACAGTATTGATCAGTATTTCTTTGTATTAGTATCAGTACCCAAGGGTTTGGCTAAAGTAAAGTCTAGCAAACCTTTAAAACAGTTTAGTATGTATGTATCCATGTATGTATGTATTCATTTACAGCTCTCAAATTGTGATCATTCTGTGCATAGACATAGAGTATAGTGGTCTTATTTGACTTGTCCCCCTTTTTCATCAAGCCAGTTCCATGATTGGGAGAAAAAAAGAAAAAACATAATCATTGTTCATTAGTGAGCTAACCACTGATGCTAACACTGTGTTCAGTGGCGTAGCGCAATGACATGGCTCTACTGTGCCTCTCGAGCCTGTGGAAACACAAACCAGTTCTTACACGGTTCCTAAGTTGAACCAGCACTAGCATCACGATAATGACAACTGGCTACATTAGCTAACACTAAGTTCTGCTGTTTTAGATTAGCCAGGGATTTGAATATCAACAAGCCATTGTTTATTCTTTACATTGCTTACAGTTTATGTAGAACCTGTATTAGCAGCTGCACTACAATTCCTCGCGCTGCATTATTTTACATTGTTTATTCGCTGTTAAATCCGTGTTGCATAAATAAATACATGCCATATAGTACAATGCCTCAATTTAATCTAACCCGTAAACTTTTTCTGTGTGCATTACTTTTATTTTAATTCAAAGTGACATGCATGCATTCTCATGCTTTGGGTTTGCATTATATGCATTATATAAAGACTTTAAAACATTTCCATGTGTTGGTTCTTGTTCTGTATACTATCAGCTTTGTATAAAAGGAGAAGTATATGAGACTAGGATATTCATGTCTTTTTTTTAAATTAAGAGAAAAATAGTTTTGCGTATCTGAAAAGAGGAAGTTTCATGGGTATGTATCAGAGGAGTAGTGTATAATGTTATTTTGCAAGTTTCTCATCCCATACTAGTTAATGTCGATCATGTCAACATATTGTGAGCATTGTCATTTCTCAGACGGAGGCTGTGGTTGGGTAAAGGAAAACATGTGTAAAGTGTTGGTTTATCCTCAAAAGTTGTTGCTTGTCATTGCTTTAACTGTCACTTTAACTTGACATTCAAACTTTTAATTGATTGAATGAAATTGATTATACTGTCAGACAATAACTTTCCCCAGATAAGATATGTGCAGATAGACTTCATACTCTCCAGTAGAGATTGCTATCAGGGCAAATGTTGACAGAAGATAAGATGTGGTGTCAATGAGTGACAAAAAGTAGCAATGTAAACAGTTATCATTGACTCCAAATGATAAGGTGCCAGGGTATTGTATTGCCAGAGTCTTAAAGACCAGAACATGTATTATTTGTAACATGTACACGATAATGTTATTGTATGCAGCAATAGGAAATTATACACTGCTCGAAAAAATAAAGGGAACACTTAAACAACACATCCTAGATCTCAATAATTGGAATCTTCCAGTTGGAAATCTTTATTCATTACATAGTGGAATGCGTTGAAAAATAACATAAGAATGATCAATAGAAATCAAAATCAATATCCCATGGAGGTCTGGATTCAGAATCATATTTAAAATAAAAGTGGAAAAGTCAGATCACAGGCTGATCCAACTTCTTTAGAAAATCCTCATGACAATTCAAAATTGGGCTCAGCACCAGCATATAGTCTTACAGTAGGTCTGAGGAGCTCATCCCGATACCTAATGGCAGTCAGGACACCTCTGGCTAGCACATAGAGGTCTGTGCAGCCCTCCAAGGAAATGCCTCCCCAGACCATCACTGAGCCACCACCAAACTGGTCATGCTGGAGGGTGTTGAGGAGGCAGCAGGACGTTCTCCACAGCGTCTCCAGACTCTGTCACATCTGTCACATGCTCCGTGTGAACCTGCTCTTATCCGTGCAGAGCACAGGGCGTCAGTGGTGAATCTGCCTATCCTGGTGTTCTCTGGCAAATGCCAGTCAGCCTGCACGTTGTTGGGCTGTGAGCACAAGACCCACTTGTGGACGTCGGTCCTTCATAAGACTCTCATGGAGTCTGTTTCTGACAGTTCAACGTTCCTGCTGCTGGGTTGTTGTCCTCCTATGGTCCCCCTCCACTTCTCCTGGTGTTTTCCCCCTGTTCTTGACATGATGGAGGAGACACAGCAAACCTTTTTGCCACAGTGCGCATTGATGTGCCATCCTGGATGAACTGCACTATCTGAGCAACTTCTGTGGGTTGCAGACATCACCTCATGCTACCTCTAGTGGTGAGGACATTGGCAAAATCCAAAAGTGACCAAAAATCAGCCAGAAAGGATGAGGACAGGGAAATGGTCTGTGGCCACTACCTGCAGAACCATTCTGTCTTGCTATTTGCCTTATTCACCTGTTGTCTGTTCCATTTGCACAACAGCAGGTGGAATTGATTCACAACCATTGTTGCTTCCTGACTAGACAGGTTGATATCCCAGAAGTGTGATGGACTTGGACTTACATTGGAATGATTGTGTTCCCTTTATTTATTTGATCAGTGTACATTTAGAGGCCATCTTGGGATCTGATAGGAAAACACAATCTCATTTAAAAATTTCTTATTAACACAGCTCTTCTTGAAAGGTCACTGGTGTTTTGTGTTGCAGAGCTGCTGTTTGCAACTGTGTTCAGAGGCGATGCTGCGAGTCTGTATGCTGTATTTGGTGTATTTTCACTACACCCGTTGCTAATTGTTTTTTTGCTATTTATAATACAAAGCCCTTGTTCTTTTCTGAGGTGCTTTCCTTCGTTATGTCTTGTTAAAAATGTAACAACTTGTATTGCACTTTAACTCTAGACAAAGTTTCAAATGTCAGATTATTCATAGAGTATTTACAAATTTTTGCCTCCACATGCATTAATACTTTACTGCTACCTTACTGTTAGTGGGACTTTCCCACTAACCATAATAAGATAATTGATAAATGCTTTATTACTCACATAGCTTATGTCCCTAAAAGGTAACATTTGCAGGCAATCTCAACTGTTTCATTGTAGAAGAAAGTGAGACTGTAACTGTAACAAGATGGCTGACAAAGGCTGGAAGTGAGTTCCATTTGTTGTCTGTAACCATTTTCCTTTCCTCTTTCCCTCAATCTCTTACAGATTGCGTTAATGACAGTCACGCTGTTTCCCATCCGTCTACTCATTGCTGCATTTATGATGCTGCTGGCTTGGCCCTTTGCCTTCCTGGCTTCAGTAGGACGCTCCGAGGCAGCAGTCGAACCCCAGTGCCTCTGGAGGAGGTAGGTGCCTTATATCCATATAGCTGCTTTCAGACATGTACTGGGATCCTGAACTTCTATAGACATTACCTGGGTGAGCTGCATGGGTGAGAATGCAAATGACTGAGTCAGACAGTCCAGAGGTTTCATCGGACTATCTTCCACTGTGAGCTACACATCTGTGTGAAAATAGCTTGTAGGTGTTTCTCATGCAATGGGTCACTGATGTATAATTTGTTTCTGGTCGTCCTATGTACACACACACGCAGTTGTAGGACTGCAACTACAATAAAGAAACTGAAATGATAATAAATGTAAAAAATTAATTTCCTCATGTATTCAGTGCCACCCTTGAGCACCATACTTCCTGATTGCATAATATACCATATAAGAAACTCCCACATCAGCTACAGGTCTCCTATGTGAAATAGTTTCAGACAAGCAACTAAAAATAACACATTAAAGGTCAACGAATAAGCAGGAGAATAATGTCACATTTTTATAGGAGACTTTGGTCTTGGTTTCAACTGAAAAGTGAAAATTAAGTAGGACATAAAAATCAATCAGAAGATGACAACCAAGATATTGAAGAGTCGGAATAAATCAGCTTGCTTACTTACCAAATCTGTTGTTAGGAATGGGTGTATAAACCAGAAGTAAAACTGAACAACTACAGTGCTGCGAAAAGGTATTTTGTGATTATTGGTCATTTATTTATTTATTTATTTATTATTTGCATGTTTGTCACACCTAAATGAGTCAGATCATCAAACAAATTTTAATAGTGTTTAACATCCCTTTAGAGAAATCTTCCTTGCAGAATTGGTTTAATTCAGCCACATTGGAGGGTTTAAGCTTATGCCACAGCATCTTAATCAGATTTAACTCTGGACTTTGACTAGGTCATTGTAATTAATTTACATTAATTACATTTACATTTTTCATTTAGGATTTTTGTCTTATGGAATAATCATGCTGTGTGAGATCACTGTCACACTATGAAGCACAACACACTCGCTCAGCTCCTATTTATTAGCTGTGATAAAATTGTGCTACCTAGAAATTGTCTTTATTTTCAATGCTGTTTTCTCTTATCATTTTAATTTTTGTTGTCCACTATCTGTCAGCATTTAGTGCGTTCACTTGTGCCCGTATACAATGTGAATGCATGATTAGGTTACGTGTTACACAATTTTTGCAAGTAACTCGCAAGATAATAACCCTGTGGTTGATCAAATTTTTTACTAAGTGCTTTAATGATTATGTCTCATTTTTAAATGAAATGTTGCCTAGAGTGAGAGTAGTGATTACCTTAGCTTTAGATCATGATTTAGAAACAAAAAATGCAGCTGCTTCAATAGTAACAGTTTCTCCCAGAGAACAGTACGATGCTGTTTCTCTTTTTAAATCAAACTCCGCCTAAAGTCCAACTGACAATGAAACTAACACAAAAGTGACTCATAGAAATCTAAATGAGTCACTGTCCACCACACCGTATATGTGTATATGTGTGTGTGTGTGTGTGTGTGTCTTCACACTCTCAGAAAATTGTGCCAGTTGCAAACGTTTTGGTATTCACATGCTTATTGTTTTTGGTTGCACTGGAACAACACAAAAAAACTGAAGAAAAGTCAAACTTGATAAAAATTCACAGAACTCAAAAATGGACTGGACAGAATTATGGGCACCTGGTTAAAAATTCTAAGAAATTATTGCCTTTCAAGCATCTGATGCTCCTGTAATTTGTATTTAGACACAGGGTGTGAGCAATACAGTAATTACACTCGCATCCAGTTAAAATGGAGAAAAGTTGATTTAACCTTTGTATTGTGTGTCACACTGAGCATGGAGAAAAAAAAGTGTAAAGAGTTGTCTGTGGATTTGAGAGAAAAAATTGTGGAAAAATATGGACAATCTCAAGGCTACAAGTCCATCTCCAGAGATCTTAATGTTCCTGTGTCCACTGTACGCAATATCACCAAGAGGTTTACACCCCATGGCACTGTAGCTAACCTCCCTTGACGTGGACGGAAGAGCAAAATAAATGAAAAATTACAACGAAGGATTGATCGGATGGTGGATAATGAACCCCAATTAACTTCCAAACAAATTCAAGCTTATCTGCAAACACAGCGCACAATGAGTTTACCAAAACTTTTGTGACAAAACCACAATCCTTCTGGGAGAACATACTGTAGGCAGATGGGACAAAAGTAGAGCTTTTTGGTAAGGGACATCATGGCACTGTTTACAGAAAAAGAAATGAGGCCTACAAAGAAAAGAGCCTGCAAAAGTCCCTACAGTCAAACATGGTGGAGGTTCAAAGATGTTTTAGGGTTGCTTTGCTGCTTCTGGAACTGGATGCCTTGATGTAAACAGTATTATGAAATCTCATGATTACCAGTGTCAGAAAGCTGCATCTCCACCAGAGGTCATGGGTCCTCCAGCAGGACAATAACCCCAAACACACTTCAAAAAGCACTCAGAAATGGTTCTAAACAAAGCGCTGGAGAGCTGAAATGGCCAGCAATAATTCCAGATCTGAATCCTATAACACAGCTGTGGAGAGATCTCAAAACAGCAGTGGAGAGAAGGAATCCTTCAAATTTGAATGACCTGAAGCAGTTTGCAAAAGAAGAGAGGTAGAAATTTCCAGTAGAGAGGTGTAAGAAACTCATTCATGGTTACAAAAGGCACAGTTTTCAGTTATTTTTTTCTAAAGGGGGTGCTACCAAATATTAAGTTGGATGCCAATAATTTTGTCCAGTACATTTTTTGGGTTCTGTGTGGAATTGTATCAGATTTGACCTAACATCTCTATTTTTTTGTTTGCACTGAAGCAACACAAAACAACTAACATGTGAGTACCAAAACATTTGCAACTGCACCAATTTTGAGAGAAGGGTTGCATTTTCTGACAGAATTGCAAGGGTGCCAAATAACATCAGGTTATTTAGCTGGTTTAATAAAGCTCTTGCTTTAATTATATTGTGGACAGATATTGT
>OMLM01000241.1:0-27646 GCA_900302695.1 Helostoma temminkii | reverse complement strand
TTTTTGTGCTTAACCTGCCGTACCTTCCTCTCTCCCATGCAATATAGGCAAAAATTATCTATCTATCTATCTATCTATGATTTTGACTATAATTACATGATATTCTGCAACCTACAAAAATGTGTTTATAAAAGTTCTAAATAGGGATGTCCCTATACCGATACCAGTATTGGGTCCAATACCACCCTCAAGTACCCATACTTGTAAAGTTCTGATACCGCACGCAATACCACTACACATTAAGCTGCGTCAGTCAGCACAGCACAGATGGGACGAACAGGAAGTAAAGACACGCAACAGATAACTAATCTGGTTATTTTGACAATAAAACTGTGTGTATAAGTCCCCGTTATGGTTGTTCAACTAACAAAAGCTCTTAATTAGTTTATTGCATCAGTTATTTAAAATACCAGATTTCCCCACCTCCTCAGCTGCTGGAGGCGAGGTATGACATTCCCAGCCATCATCACAGTGTCTTACCAAAGGTATGTGACTTTAAGAATATTTTAGTGCAAGCTAAACAATTTCGGGGCTTAAAAAAACAGCCAAGCCATAGCGGGTGTATACTTTTTGGATGTGAGCATTTCCTGTGAGCGTCTCCTGTTGTTGTTAGTTAATGCTAATGCTGCTGGCTTATGTTAGCACTGCTGCTAACCATCTGGCAGATTGTTAACAAGTTGGTTGTGGAGCCATTTTTAACAGCAACCGATTTCTTTTTGGCAACATCAGTCTTTTTAAAGGTGAATCACCTTCATGCTAGTAATCAAATCTAACAATGTGATTAGTAAGGCTAGTGCTTTAGCTTGAGTGCCACAAGCAGACCACGACACTGTATGCAATCAGTGTGCATGTGCAACTGTTAGACAGCTTGTCACAAAATTTTTTTTTTGTTTTGTTTTTTATTGATTAAGTGAGTGACATTTATTTTCTTTTACATTTTCTGACATCCCACCTCTACTTGAACTTGAAAATGATATACAATATCCAGATAATCAGTTTTCTTACTTTAAGAAGGTAACATAGTATAGTCATAGTGCTCAATAGGCTACAAATGCAATTCAGGGACAGTACAGAGTGTAGGCCGAAGCGGAGGTGACTGGATAAAATTGAATGGTTGAGCAGAACTCTAAGGGATTTGACCACAGCTGATCTATGATCCGTTTATAAAAACACTTGTTAAACAGGCATAAACTCTCAGAGTAACGTCAGCACTGCCTATGGCCCCCATCCACTGTCATGTTAACTTTAATAATGTTGTTTGTTGTTGAGCGACATGTCACACCATGGCAAACTGGACATTGCTTATTTGCACACTATAAATAGTAGTTTAGTAGCAGTTCTTACTAACTAGTTTGCAAGTTCACTTACCTTTCAAACTGCAAATTAAACTATAAGCTGAAATGCACCCGGCAGCAGGTTATAAAGTAGAAGGTCTAGGTTTGTGTTGTGTTTGATTGTTACTGAAACTGTGAGATAAACTAGTTTACCAAGTTCTGCTGGCCCTGCAAGTGAAATCCAGAATAAACATTAAGACCTAATCAGCCACAGTGACGTGTGTCGAGTGTCTCTCTGGGAATAGGTAGAGCCATAATCCCTTCCTGTTGGCAGACAACACTTTTGGACTCAGTTCCCCCATCTACTGGCCTTAGCATCTTTGGTTTACCAGAAACATATCAATCTAGAATATTCAAAGTCAATGTATGTCTATTCAAAGTTCCCTTTTCATTTCATTATGCTTTTTATTTCTTGGATAGCAGCATGTAAAACATGTCTCAGATGCTAATGACAACCTCAAAATTTGTCCTTCAAACTGTGTTAAATGCATGTGAATGAATGAATGAATATAATCATTAAGTTCTTAAGCGTATCTTTGTGATGTACAGATAATATTAATAATTCAAATTGAAGTGACTGCAATACATTGAAGTAAAACACTACAATTGTTACATTTTGTAAAGCAACAACATCATTGCATAATATTTTTTATATACAGTTCTACTCAGTTTCTAAAAATCTTATATAAACCACAGCCTTACAATGTACCCTACACCTCACTGTTTACATAATCACATGTAGCTATAAGTTGATTTTGTCGATGCGCTGCCTGTTTGCATTAGCAAACTGATAATCAGCATATCCAGCAATTCAGAACTCTACTGCTGGTACCCTATATGTTTTGCTCTGTTACTTGAACTTATTAATCACCTAATTAACATATAAAACTCAATCTGGATTGTCAACAGTAAAGTTGGAACTACCTTATTAGTTAGAAAGTATTTATTTTTGTATTTATGATAATCACGTGAGATTCATATGACTCAATCACCCAGCTTCAAGAAATGTGACCTTGTTTTAATACAGATAAATATGACAGTTCTGATGTAATTTTTTTATCTATGGTGAAGTTAGGCAGGATGTACCTCTGCCTCCAGTTATGTGTGTGCGTCTACAAAGAATATAATAGCTGGTTTGTAAAGACCATAAACACAGTAATAGAGCTGATTAATACTGATAAGTAAATGCAGTGGATACTGCTTTACCCTTACCAATATCTATATGTAGTTTCAATGTTTACTCAACATTGCTTTACAGATGTATGACTGTAAGATTAACAGGAGTGTTTGAGAGCAACCACATTCTTCATCACTGCATAATTCTTTTTGAGTGACATAGTTTTAAGTGCTTTGTTAAATGACAATAATGTAAAGAGGACATTTGTTTTCTCTCTTGCTTTTCTTTTCTTGACATATTTGTGCTACTGAATTTATCAAATTGTTTTATAGTTGCAGTCATAATATTTCATTTTAGAGGTATGAGGCAATATGGACGGGGTATAAACTAACAACTTAAAGCTCTAATTTCTTCAAAGCTGCACTCTGAGTCGGTTCCCACCTCTCACTCTAACCCTAGTAAAACAGTTAATTCAGTAGATACTTATAATATCTCAAGTAAACTTTTTTTCTCTCTATATGTATATGCTGTTTATTTATATCTTTGCTTTTTCTGCTTTGCCTTTTCATTCTAGCTTTGATTAAGTACATCAGGCCAGTGTTTGTATCACGGTCAGACCAGGACTCCAGAAAGAAGACTGTGGAGGAAATCAAACGTAGAGCACACTCTGGGGGGGACTGGCCTCAGGTAAGCCAATGGAAGTCACACATGCAAAAGACCTCTCAGTGTTTTTAGCTACCAAACTTGGTTTCTAACATTTGCTAAACAAACATTTTCACTGGCTTAGTTACTCTGTATGGTGGCCACAAACACATTTCCTGTTGACTAATTTTCAAATGTTATGTCCCCTTCTAACATGCTACGTAGGGAAAGGGAACTAATTTTTCTTTTTTTCTCAATATCTAAACAGTGTCCTTCTCTTGCCTACAGATAATGATATTTCCAGAGGGAACATGCACCAATAGATCCTGTCTTATCACATTTAAGCCAGGTACCTCCTCCCTTGTGATTTTATCTTATCGAGCGTTCTTTTTTTTTCTTTTTTTCTGCTTTTGAGATTAGCTGTATGCTCCTGCATGTTAATTCACTTTTGAATATAAATAAAGGTCCCATTGCATGTCATGTGTGATCTTAATTGTGAAGAAAAAAAGAACTAAAAGCATTTGTCAGCATTTGGAAAGCTTGAATTATGATGGGTAGTTAATTTTGAGTTGTAATTACATTTTTCCTCTGGCATTTTCAGATAAATTATTGTCAGATTTCTGACACACAGTAAAAACTGAAATGTCTTCTTTTTTTCTTTTTTTCTTTTTTTTTTCTCCCCCCATTTAGGAGCCTTCATCCCAGCTGTACCAGTGCAGCCTGTGGTGATTCGTTACCCCAATAAACTGGTGAGATTCAGGAAATGATGTCAAATTATTCAAATTTTGTATTGGAATTATGTAACATTAAACAAAAGGTGACTAGCATGGAAAATAACTTCCTACTTAACTTCTTGTTCTCAGGTTAACAATGTAATGAATCATAGATATTATTGAAATGATTGGTCTAATGCTAGTACTGAGCTTAATCAGTGTCCTGCAAGATGATCCCTTATCAGCACTCATATCATACTGTCATTGCAATTATGTAACATAAAAGCCTCTGATCTGCTCTCCTTTGCCTTATTCTCTGTATTTGAGAAGTGCATTATACGCAAAGCACAGTCAGTTTATTTTGGCGGTTTATTATCTATATCTTATATTATCAAGGGTTGGCTGCATGATCATTTGCAAGGGCCCTATTGGGTGTGTTCCGATGTATATTCTGCATGCCCTGTAGCTTGCTTGGCATCTTTCCAGAATCAAACTCAGTGGGTAGGTAAATATGTTGCTGTCCATATAGTAATATTACAGTTATATATAGTAATTATGTATGGGAAAAGGTTTTGAGTAAAGCACACTCATTTTGTAAATTCAGCAGAATCCTATATAGTAATGTGAGATCCTTCCTGACTTAGCATTGTGGTCATATTATGTGTTATTTGAAACTCTTAAGTTAATAATTGATGAAAAGAAAATATTTTGTAAAATGAACACAACAGCATTTGAAAATCCCTCAGGTATCAGAGTTTCCAGTATAGAATCTAATTCCCTTTCTGTTTGTGTGAATGTTGTACAATCTGAAGAACACTGATCAGTCTGTGGAGCAAGCATGGGTGGTTTTCTGTATGTTGGGAATGAAGGAGTAAAAAGTGTTTATACCTATGCTAGTGGTAGTATGAAAACAGTGGAATTGGGATTAATAACTAAAATAAATGCCTTTGTATTTTTTATTGTGTTGTTAATAACAATTGTACTTGAAACTAATCGCTTTTAAGTAGGAAAAAGGTGTCATCAGAAGTCAGACTAGAAGTGGCTACATTGGGCTTGTTTAGAACCTGTGTCTGCTCACATGCAGCTTTCTGTTGCAACATTGTACAGACATCAAATAGATCCATAGCTTGTTCAGAGAATTTGTAAATCTGCAGCATCTTGTGGGCATACTGTGTGTTTTAAATGAAATCACTAACATTTGTTCAATTAATTTATGATTTATTATTTACGTTTCCTTCACAGTGTTCTTTAAAGATTGCACATTATTGAACAAAAAAACATTATGTAAACCCTATTGCAAATTATGTGGTAAAATTGGTAAAATAAAATCAAACAAGAATGATTTAAATGGCTTGACCCAATGTTACCAGTGGTTCCTCTAAAATTCAAAATCTAAATGATTTTGATGACCTGCTGGCCAATTGACCCATTACCCAAAGAGATTTTAAATACTAGTGACTCCTATAATTTGACTCAGTTGGTGCATGGCCCTACAGTTTTCTGATTACTTGCCTGTTTTATTCTGTGTCATAGTTCATCTAGTGGTAAATACGGTTTTGAGTTTTCTATCTGGTTTAAAAATATTGGTCTGCTCCTACGTGAGCTAGACCATATGAAAGCAAAAAAAACTGGCGACTCAAATGATCTTACCATCATTGTTGTCAGTAATTGTCATAAACCAGGTACTGTTCCGTACAATCAACTCTGTTATCAAACCACGCACTGCTTCGCACCCTGAGGTGTCCACATAATAATTTCCTTCACTATTTTACCAGCATTAGGCTGTATTCTACTGGCATTTCTTTTGATCCAGCTGTTATTCCTGTTTGCCCAGCTGTCTTTGGTCAGTTTGAGCCTGTATCTATGGTAGTAATCAGAGGTGATTCAGCACATTTAAACATCTCATTGTTCTCTGGATTTCATCCCAACAAGATGTTTTTGAGATTTTATAACATGCAGTTGTCCAGTCTCTTTTTAGCCAAATCTAGACTCATCATTGCTTCTGTTTTGCTATTTATGTCAAATGGAGAAAATTGTTTTTATTCAACTCATTTCTGAGAGGCAGTAGCAATGAGGAAACAATTTAGTCTGGCAGTCTACATTACTAAAAGTTGACATTTTGTAGGCTAGGGATTCATTTTTGATGGTGCTTTAAAATCACTGCTGCCTTCAATACAGTGGATCATGCAGTGTTCTTGTCTCATTTGAAGCAGTGTGTGGGAATTAAAGGTACTGGTCTTTAATGGTTCAGGTCATAACATAAAGTTTTGAAAATGACAGCCATTATTTGACTGTCTTTATTTTTTTTTTCTTGATGAAAACAAAATAAAGTGTGTGCTAATTGGCAACTTAGTTATTACAACTGCCTTTGATCAGATTCTTCAGGAATGTTGCCAGAAGTTGGGGTCTGGCTATGCAGCATGTCACAACTTGATTTGCTCTATTAAGCACTTAAGGCACTTGACATGATGGGCTGAATAAGACTGCAGTAGACATTGCAGATGCATTTTGTGTTGAATTTGGAGGAACCACTTGTAACATTAGTTTTGTCCAGTGATTTAAGTAGTTCTTGTTCTATTTGTTCATCGCAAACAGCTGAAGGTTGGAATATTTTACCAATACACCTAATTTGCAGTAGAGCTTAAATAATTTTGAATGCAACTGTCTAGCTTTTACTGAGAAAGCAAAGGTTTGACTAGTTTAAGTTTCACAAACTTTACTCTTGCCAAAAGGCCACATATTGTAGATACTGATATGTTTGTCAAATAAACTGACTTATGTCTGACGTGTAGCATTACAGACTTTCAGTTCAGTAGACACCTACTGGCAGGTCAGGTCAAAGAGACCACAGTAGTTCAAGGAGTTTAGGTCTATGAGATGTTAAGACAAGAAATTAGAGAAGCGTGAAGAACAACTTTTAAAAACCTTAAAATGAAATGATGTAAAAATTAGTTCAATAATTTATCTGAGGTAGCTGATTAATGTGGTCATCCAAACTGCAACTGCTTTTTTACAGGACACAATCACATGGACGTGGCAAGGGCCTGGAGCGTAAGTATACAGTTTCTTTAAATATTATTATTAAATGCTGTGCTTTATACTCTGCTTTGTTTAGATGCAGTAAACGTATATCTTGTGTTTTAATGCAAAAGCTATATTGTTGTATGAATAAACCACCATCAAAAAAATTAACTTTTATATCAAAGTAAGATGTGTGTCTTAATTACACTACTGCCATCATGATCACAAGGCCAAAATTGTGGTCTTAACCAGAATCTCCCCAAATATATCTTAAATAAACTGGACATATATTAGTTATGGCTGCAGCAAAAAAAACACCCTTGTTATTCATCTTTGTAGTGTTCTTAGAATACTTTGTCCTGTTTTGATCCAGCTTCCATCATTCCAGTGGTTTGTTCGATGTTGTTGGTGGTCTCCCCAGTTCTGCTGAACAGAACTATACAATATTTATTAAATCTTTGAAAGACAAAGACACACAAACTCAAGCATGAGTATAAATGGAGTATAAACTGACATTAATCCTCAAAGCTTGATACAAACTTAATAATAATAATACCCTATCCATATGATTTGCTTTATTTCTCAAAAGATGCATCTTGTTCTTTGGCCTGCCACACATACATCGACCCAAATCAAGGTCAGTTGTGTTTGTTTTTTGTTGATGATGTCCTGTTCTTCTCCAGGTTTGAAATCTTGTGGCTGACACTCTGCCAGTTGCACAACGAATTTGTCATTGAGGTATGTATGTACACCTTAGATGCATTTGACAATAGACCATAGCTTATTCACCCACAGTAACATTAAGTCTATAAAAAGTTTATAAATCTTTGTGTGTGCATTTATAGTATTTCACTGTTGTGATTTATTTCCGCCTTGGGAAGCAGGACAATCGTGATCTTCCTTTTTTGTCGTCTTTATTAGCAAAACTTCTGAAAGAATGCATATTTGCATATAGTGGTGTAACCGTCCACATGTGATCAGTTCGGATCACCATTTAATCCACGCTTTATAGCTCTGAACTGTGGATTAACGACCAGGGGAGGACCAGAAAAAATTGAGAAGCTCCCCGCTTCATTCAATATGTAATATTATACTAGAGTGGTTAGTGGTTAATCGATTGATCAGTGCACAGGTTCCAGGAACTCATCTGGATGCATTTTAGTACCTGAGAAGAGCAGTTAGTGATATTAGCAGATCTGAAAATATTGTTCTGGTGCAGCCAAGGCCGTAGCTCAGCTTCTCCACACACTCGGCAGACAGCTGCAGGCGGGTGAGGTGATACTCGTTATGCCTGACTTGTTACTGAACACATGAGAAAGTGTACAATTGTAATTTACAAAAAAGTCAATACAAGTATTTAGATAAAACACGTTACACAGGTATAAACTCTCAGAATAATGGTAAATTCTTATCTGCCCGGATTCACCCCCGGGTTCCCCTTAGCAATCTTGTTTGCTAATCACTAATTGCTATGAACACACGACAGCAAAGACAGACTGTGAATTGTGGAATTTTATATTATAATATTTTATTGGGGGTGGGTTGATCTGATTTGCTTTGAACCTTGACTTTTGTGATCTGTTACATCCCTATTGGCATAAATACTGACTTCTACTATGTCAATACAAAAAAATCTGTTCATTTGGCAGTTCCTTCCTATTTACACCCCCTCAGAAGAGGAGAAAAAGAACCCTGCTCTCTTTGCCATCAATGTGAGACGTGTCATGGCTAAGTAAGTTATTTTTCTTATTAATATATGGCAGATTATCTTTTAAATGTTGTCCGTGGCAAAACATTAAAACTTAGTTCATTTTGCTTGTTACTTACTTAGGAACAAGTAAGATATAAGGTGGGTTCAGAAAGTATTTAGACCCTATTCTGTTTCCTTTTTTTCCAATTTTTTTATGTTGCTACTACAGATACTACAGTATTTCTTTTTTCTTTTTTTTATATTAATCTACACGCAGTACCCCATAATGACAACGTGAAAACAGAATTTCAGAAATTGCTGTAAATTTATGGAGGAAAAAAAACAACTTTGTCTCTCCAGACGTTCTGTACTGTTCAAGTCAGGTTTCTGGCTGGCCCACTCTAGGACATCCACAGAGTTGTCTGTAAGCAAGTCATTCCTGTCTTGCCTTTGTACTTAGGATCATTGTTATGCTAGAAGGCGATCATTTGGCTCAGTCAGAGGTCCAGAGTGCCTTGGAACCAGATTTTACTGAGGATATCTGTGTACTATCTCTGTACTCATTCAGTTTTTCCTGAACCTTGACCAGTCCCTGCTGCTGAAAAACACCCCCACAGCATGATGCTGCCATCACCATGCTTCACTGTAGGGATGGTATTGGACAGGTGATAAGCAGTGTCTGGTTTCCTCCAGCCATAGCATTTAAAATTTAGACCACAAAGTTTAATCTTAGTTTCATCACACCACACAGTCTTGTTCCAAGTGGGCTTTCATGAGTTTTGCACAGGCTTCTGTCTAGCCACACTGCCAAAAAACCCAGATCGGTGGCGGTCACAGTGATGGATGTCCTTCAGGAACTTTGTACTATTTCCTCACGGGATCTCTGGAGCTCCGAGTGACCATCGGGTTTTTGGTCCTCTGTTACTAAGTTTGGCCAGGTGACAAACTTGTGGAAGAGCCCTGGTTGTGCCAAACTTTTTCCACTTGAGAATTATAGAGACTAATGTGCTCTTGGGAATCTTTAGTGCAGCAGATATTTTTTCAGGCCTTCCTCAGGTCTGTGCCTTGCTATAATCCTGTCTCTGAATTCTGGCAGTTCCTTTGACCTCACGCTTTGATACAGTATTCATTGTCAACTGCAAGGTCTTCTATGCAGGTCTGTGCCTTTCCAAATCATGTCCAATGAGGTCCTAATTCTTTCTGAACCTCGCTCTGTGTTTTTCACATAGAACATGAAAAAATGATTTATCTGAGTGATTGTAAGGCAGATAGAAGTGACTATTTCCATCCTATGTTCTATATGGTACAGATTGCATATACTACCTGTGTACTCATCGCCTTCCACCCAAAGCTCTAAAGCAGTGTCTTCACTGCTTTTGGTGTAGGATGGCAAACTTCTGCATATATGAAAACTACATGCAATGTTCTCAAAGTAATAATTTTAGTTACTGTATTTTATAAGGTTCAAGCACACTTTTTGCACAAACTGTTGCCCTATCATTTTCTCCTGTGTGTTGTGCTCAGAGCGCTTGGGGTTCCCATCACAGACTATTCATTTGAAGACTGCCAGCTGGCCATGGCAGAAGGCCAGCTGAAGCTGCCAGTCGACACCTGTCTGCTGGAGTTTGCCAAGCTCGTCAGGAGGCTAGGGTGAGTCACTCAAACCTCCCAATACACACTACTATGTGAGGGTCATGGGGGGTGAGACGGGGAAAAAGTACTCAGGGTGTACTTTGGCATTGATATCTGTGCTGTCAATTAGTTAGCAATAATGTAAAGTGCACATTACAGACTAAACTGTAAACACGTTTTGCTTTATCAAAGCATGGGACCAGTGACTTACTTTTCATGGCAAAACAACTAAACCACAACACATATGTATATATTTTTGTCCAAGTGTGCGGAATTGAATGCAGCATTCAGTCTGAAATTTTAAACTCTAAATGGTACTCGTATATTAATTATTGCACTCAAGAGCAGCTCAGAGTCATAGAGTTATGTTTAGTTTAACACCCAGGCTGACGTTAAAGACCAGTCACATTATTGAATAAAGTGGCCTGAAACTAAAATCAGCTTGAATGCATGACAAATAAACTCAAGCAACTCTGTGTGCGTGACAATTATTAAAAACATCTTGTGTGTATGATAAATATTTAGCTCATACCGTGGCTCTTTTGGCGTACAGTTGAATATGTCTGAAAGAAGTGGTGAGAAGAAAAAAAACAATCTCAGGATTTCATAAATAAATATCAAATTGTGAAAGTAAAATATCAAAAAACAAACTTCTCTCTAAAAAGAAGGAGCTAGCAACTTCATGTTTATTGTAGGAAGCACATAACTGTCTACTCACACTCTGGTCGAGTTGGCAGAGAAAAGGACCACTGACAGAGCAGGGAGATAAAGGGAGTGGGTGTGGAGGGGGATAGAAAACAGAGGAGGAAAAAATGTAAATAGACTATATCACATACTACAAATGGTTCAGTGTAATGGCCAACAGTGTAAATACTTTTTAGAGGTTTATACAAACCCATGGTACAGTCTCTGCTGCTCTGACTGCTAGTTTTTTTCTTTCTAGGCTAAAACCGCGGAACACTGAGAAGGTTCTTCAGGAGTATGGAAACAGAGCCAGGAAGTTAGAGGGACAGAAGCTGGACTTGGACAAATTTGCTCACTTCCTCGATGTGCCAGTTTCAGAAATGCTTCGTGACATGTTCACTCTTTTTGATGAGGTACACAGAGGATTTTTTTCACTCATACCTATAATAATTCTCCAGGGTTCCTCAGTAATCACGACTGAATTACCTGTTTTATTGTGTCTCTTTTGCTTCATAATAACTGTTTGTTTTATTTGAATTCACTTCAAATGTAGAACTGCACCACAATAATTTAGTTGGAATACATTATTAAAGCTGTGAAATATACAATCACTGGCCACTTTAATAGGTACACCTGTGCAACAAAATGAAATCCAATACATATGCTTTGCCATGGTTTCTACTTTAACAAGGTTATTATTGTGATATTTTTTTGTTGAAATTGGATGTTTATTATCAATGTCCTTCTGGAGTGGATTATATTAGGAGGCGTTTACTAAGTTTTGGCCCCCTCCTTTATATAAATAGGATGGCCATTGAGTGTATGTTAACCACTATTCAATTTTAACTCCAAGCAGATAGTTAAAGATCTATAAAATAGTGGAAACTGGACTGAATACCAGTAACTTATGCAAAATTAATCATCTTCATTTGGGGAAACCTTTGCATTATATAACGCAAACAACAGTCGAGGTTTTATTACAGCACCATGTTGGTGAGTTAAATGACATGTTGCTACCCCCATAAACTAATAAGGTTCTGTCTGCATTTCTCATAACATGTTATGTGTTTTTCCTATTTTTTTTTCTCAGCATGATGATGGCAGCATGGATTTCAGAGAATATGTGATAGCCTTATCTGTGGTATGCAGACCTGCCAAAACTCTGGAAACGATGAAATTGGCCTTCAAGGTATGTTCTGTTGGAAGCTTTATCCTTATCTAACCACCAGGCACAGAAGAGTTCTCTGTGCTTGCTTAGGATCAGCATGACATTTTGTGTTAAAATGTCACATACTGTGTTTTGTTTTTGGAAGCAGAATAATGAAATTGTTTCTTCCCACCATTAGAGAGTCGTATACCAACACGCTTACATTTTTGTCCCCGTTCATGTTCAGATCTGTGTTGACTTATCAATGCATCAGATCTGTTGTGGCTCTATGAAAGTCAAATAGTTTAAGTATGAGTCACTATCGTCTGAGCAAGTTTTGTGACTTTAGGGCTTATGAACCCATCCATTAAAGGTGTCTTTTTATATAATAATAATAATTATTATTATTATAATTTAGGAAAAAAGGGCTATCCATTTCCATACGTTAGATTTCATTGGCTCCAGTCGAACAACTCTGTCAGTGTGGTGTGGCCCGAGGCAATGTCAAAGAGATGTATTTCTTTCAATTTTACCTTCCCCAGATGTTTGAAGCAGAGGAGGATGGAGCCATCACAGAGATGGAGTTGGCAGTTATACTGAAAACAGGTTTGGGAGTGAATCACCTCAGCGTGTCAAACCTGTTTTCCGCCATTGATGCTGAAGATACAGGGAAGATCACATTTGGTAAGAGAACCAACAAATAAAATTGCCCATTATCTTTGTCCATTCCTTGATCTAAATATTACATGAAAGAATATGTGTTTACAATTTGCAAGGTTATCAGTTTTTCTAGCTTTCTAGCAATCTTTTCTAGCTTACATGAGGAGCCCACTCTCTGCTGGCTATTTTAAATCTTTATTTAATGTTGGCGCTATCTCTGGCACCATCTTGTGGTATTTCAACAGAAAAGTTCAGAAGCTTTGTGGAGGAGCACCCAGACTTTGCTGAGGAGTACCTATACACAGAAAATGCAAGCCTCCACAGCGGTCCCTGCCACGATCACCAAACAATGCCCAGCCTGTCTTCCCTGAACCTGCAAGCCACTGCCACTGCCAAAACAGCTAACGGTATCTGCCCCGACTTCAGCCCAAATGACCATGGTGGCAGAACAGACCTAAAAAAACACAACTGAAATTGTTAAAAATGTAGTGGGAGAAAACAAACACCTCTCCTGGTGAGATGGTGTTGTGTAAAGGATGAAGGGTTATTAGTTAGTTAGTAACTCATCTAAAAAGTAAGAATACATTTTAAAAAATGAACATGTTTACCCAACTCCTTTTATATTAGTATTGTGTCCATGAAATTTCCTGGGGTTATTTTCACTTTTTTTTGGTTGTTTTTTGTTTTTTTTTTTTCATAGCAAAGATCGTCATAATGCCGAACATGGCTGTTTTAGATACAGTGCTTGAATAATTGAAGGACAAGCACTTATTAAATTTCCCAGGGAAAATGTTTTTTTTGTTTGTTTTTTTGGGGGGGGTTTTTTGGTTTTTTTTTTGGTTTTCCTCTGTTATTGTTCTGCCTGCATGTTTTTAACATGAGAGAAAGAAGAAAAAAACGAAAGCCCTGTTCAGTGCAGTGAACTAATTTTAGTAAAATCAGTGTTTGAGTCTCTTTATTTTTAACTTGAACTATTTTCTCTTTTTAATGGTAGCTGCCTTTTGAACTGAAAGTGCAGAATGCATGGGCTCATGTTATTTTGAGCAGTAGTGGAGATTATTTCTCTGAAGAAGGAAGGCCTGAGTTTACCAGTGATGATTGTTTACCCACTTGAAGCGTTTCGCTTCAGTTGAAACATTTGAGGTGAACTCAGATTTTTGCAAGTTGATGTTCATAATTCTGTGAGCCTGTTACATATATATATATTTAAATATATACAATGATATATTTGATTTAGCTCAGGGTTCAGTGACAAAAATGAAAAATTAACTTGTATGATGTCATCATTTTTGACACTCACTGGGTTAGGTGCATGTCTTTTCATAGATCATACTCTTCTGCCCAGTCATTCACCATTCACATTAACTCCAACATCTACTCAGTTTTTTTTTTGAAATTACACAAAGTGGACCAAAAATGCACCAGATAATTTAATGTCACCTCTCATGTTTGTTCTGTCCTTTTCAGTCAGTGGTTTAATGTCTTTAAGGGAAAAATCACAACGCGTGACCCTTGAGAGCACATTTAGTTTGGTGGTAACATTGGGCTTTTCAGGGGCGAGGGCATACTATTTCCCTTTCTTCATAACGCCACTGTACGGTTTTAATCATTCCTCCACTTTTCATAGCACATTATTTCTCAGAATTGTTCCAGTTTTTTGTGTACTAATGCAACATTGGCCCCTTAGTTAACTGTACATTTGACCATCACGCTATTATTCAGATGTGCATGTTTTGAACAGAGCCACTCTTTAAAAAGAGATCCATGCACCTATTGAATCTAATCATATTTGAGGGACCAGTTGGAATTTGGAAAATATCCACCTGTGGTAAATATTTATGCCCTGTTTTACGTTTCTGATAATTTCGGTATAAAATTGGCATAAAAATATTTGTCTGAGGTGTAGCCTCAGACAAATATATATATTTTTTTTTTTTTAAAATTACAATCAAGTGACACTTTCTGATGTCCACTTTTTTTCTATTCTACTGTAGATAGTGCAATCATGCAGTCAGTTGGCTGGTTTTCACCTTTGTCTGCAGAAGCAGACACAGTGACATAAAACATACAGAACAACATTAAGTTATGCTGCAACTTCTTTCAAGACGTATGTACAGTGCTCTGCATGCTGTCATTTTATAGGAAAACTGCTTTTAAAGGGAATACCTCTATTGAGCAGTGAGCGGGTGGAATGGAATCATTAGAATCTGTAGCCAGTTTTACCTGGGATCTGTTTATTCATGGGATTATGTACACTTTTCACGTGTCACATCAGGATACACTGTATATTTGTTGTTTGTTTTTAATATATACATATATAATTCTATAAAATCATTATGTCAGCAAGCTACATCACATCCATGACCATCAATACTGTACATGTATCCCTGTTATGGCTTTCAGTGAAGCAATATTTCACATCTTTTAAGCCTTCAAGATTTATGCTTTCGAAGAGTTCTGATATGTATTTTGAATATTCCAAATGCAGGACATTTTGTGAATTTTTGATATATGTACATGAATGATTTTTATTTTCACTGCCACGACAGAGATCTGTGATCTTCTCTCCTCTGCAGATTGTATCGATTGTGAAAAATGAGCCACTTTTTTCCTTTGTATAATACTGCAGTTCTTTTTTTCTGTATTCCTCCTACACAGTGTAAAATTATTATATTATTACTATTATCGCTGGGTTGAGTGCTTACAAACAAAATGCAGATTTCATATGGAAACCAATAGCCTTGAATCTATAGAATTTTTATGCTAAGAGAGAATGTATAGACAATCTTGTCACAATCAGAAGCTACTCAAAGCTGAGTCAGTGGACATTTTCCTATGAAATCATGGTTTTCAAGTGTACACTTTTTGTTCTGTTTGAACTGTCTGTTGACGTTGTTTGATGTGTGCAGGTTGAACTAAGCAACATGTGAATGTGTTGGATGTCTCAGGCCTTGAGGTGATTTCTGCCACCACATGACGGGCCGTGTCTCACAAACACTCCAGACTGTGCGCACATATAAACCAACAATTGATGTTAATTTTTAGTTAATTTTAGTATTGCCCCTTTATTACATTGTCTTTTTGAATTGTCTGGATTTGTGCTTGCACTTTAGATTATTTTCTTTATTTTTTAAAGAAATATCACATTTCTGTAAAGCATTTTAAGTTTGTAGGTTACGTCTGTCTTTATTTTTTATTTTCTCATATTTCAACAATAATGTGAGCACAGAGAAACTTGGGGATCACTAATTAAGTGAAGCTGTCCCTTGCCCTACATTGGTTTTTGTGCTGTTAAGAATAGTTTATACAGGCCTACTGCTCTGCTTTGTCTCAGGATTGCTAAGATTTAGTAGTTTGAGCGTGACTTTGTAAGCTTGTAGGACTTGGCAATGCCGTACACATTAGAATGACTTAAACCTGTCTGCACCATGGAATGGATAAGTATTAAATGTATTCCAAAGTAATGTGAATTTACAACCGGTGGTTGATTATGGGATTCACCCTGTATGTGTGAGGGGAAACCTCTGTAAATAGGCATGGATCTGATTATGAATTATAACTCATACAAAGATATGACCCAGTGAAATGTATTGAGCCAGAGTAACTTCTCATGCCTTTTTTGATTTTTAAACTGACTATATTATACTTCATCAGCAAGTCAATTGTTTGCATTTGTACATATTCAATATTCACAGACATAACAACTGCTCTTTTCACATGTTTCACTTTATTTTAAAAACCTTTTTTTTCTAAACGTTAACCTGAAAGAGATAAAGTTGTATTTATGCTACTGCTGCCTGATTGTCACAATGTGTCCAGCAGTGAGCTTAAGAAGAAAGACTTGCAATATTGTCTTTCTGATGGCTTATTGTCCATGGACCAAGGAATTGAACTCTGTAGCTTTACCTTTTCTATACTCTACAGGTTTTATTTTAATAAGGCATTTTGATGAACAAGAGTCATTACTGCAAGCTTTGAATTTGTCTGTTCAGGACTACTATGATATGACTTGTTGATGTGACTCTTGGATTGAATAAAAAAAGAAATATTAACACAGTTTTGTCACTGTCACAGTGGTGATTGATTGCTGATTTTGATTTGTGGTGTTGCATGAAGGTATTAGTTGCATCCAGAGCACACAAGAAGTTTACTTTCTGCTCAATGTTAAATAGATTTTGCTGTTGCATGGTCTTTGTGCTGCATATATGTAATTAATATAACATTAATGGTTCACACGTGATCTAAAATGTTATCCCTTAATCCTCCAAATACAGTATACTGTAGCATGTCCATAACAACCAAATTCCCTTCCGCACGGTCTGGCTTATTGAATAAATGTCTCCCTCTTGAGGTAAGATAATGAACTTGCAGTCAGATTTTCAGGAGTGTTTTGGGTTTTTCTTGACATACAACTTTATTGCAAAGATCCTAAGAACAGGAACCCATGTATTAATGGGTTTATTAGTACATTTATGTCATAACTTAATAGTTGTGTAGTTTACCATTATCAAAGCCCTCTTGTTAATGTGGCCATTTTATTGGTTGTATTGGGTTGTATCGCCGCAGTTATTGGAGGGTTTCACCGGCAGTATATGTTATCCTAATATATGTTAATCTCTTATGAAATTGTCTTTAATCACTTTCCATAGTCTCATTTTATGTTGTACTGATTGGCAGTATCGTGTGGTACAATATGGGCTTTTAATTATTACTGGCAATGTTAGCCCAGCACTTTTTGGATAGATTGTCATGACAGACCATTTCTCTAATGCCACCAGTCAATCAATTTTTTTCAGCTACTGGATGGATTTGTGTGTGTGTAGCCTAACAAGGCAATCAATTCTAATGACTTATCTGTAATGCCATGATCTGGTTCTTCACACTTGTACACACACGCTATAGGATTGCAAGTATTAGCATGCTAATATGATAAACTATAACAGAACATGGTTAATTTTTAACTACCATGTTAGCATGTGAAAATGTTGCCATAATAGTATTAGAGTTTAGCCACAGAGTCACTGACATAGCTGTTAGATACTTGTTAATGGGCTGATTGTTCTGTGTGCAACTGCGTCTTGGCTGTTCTTGTTCTTGGAAACTTGAAATAAAGTACTTATTATTGTACTTTGCACACAATAGACAGTACAGTGAATATCTGAAGTGAGAACTTACTAATGATTTTTTTTTTCTTTATGGAAAAAAAGAAAAACTTTCTTTCAGGTCTTATTAGGCATGACAGAATTTATTACAAAATAAGACTTCATTGAGAATCCCCACTGCTTTGCGCAGCAGGTAAAATGGTGGCCTGTCCTTGAGGGGCAAAGTTCTAATTGTCTGGATTCAGTGGTTCAAGCTGTGACTCAGTACACGAAGAATTTGTCCTCATTCCTCCTTTTGTCTCTGTATTTTTCTTGAGAAATAAGCAGACAATGCTCAGACGAAGCAAGACAGATGGAAAGAGTGTGTGTGGGTTCAACACTGGGTCTTAGAATATCTCTTTCTGTTTCAGGATGGCAGGTGAGGTGTGAGAGAACTTCACCTTAATTCCATATACAGGTATCCCACAGGTGTATATCACTGAGGAAACTAACAAACTAGTCTTAGCAGTATTACTTCATTGCTTAAGCAAAACATGGCACACAGTAGAGCCCCTGCCAAGTGCCACTTATACTTAGGTGCCTCTACTTTGTATACACTTCCCTCCTTTGTCTACCATACGACACACAAGCTGTCCTTTAGCTTCCCAGGTGAACACTCACACATTTCTCATAATGGCAACTTCGAAATAGTCTCAAGTAGTCTCCATCTTTACTCCAACCTTCTTGCCTCACATGTTTTATGTCTTGCCCTCTCCACACATATTGCCAGTCTTGTCTTCCAAGCACAGGAACGACAAGACACATCAATCACAACATGTTTGTCACGTAGGAGTTTACAGGATCAGATTGTCGGTGTTTCCAACTGAAAGGAGTGGACACGTGAAAGGAAATACACCCTAGCACAACACTTCACTTATTGTTGTGCTAGTGTAGTGTCTTATTAAACAGGAAACCTCATGGTCGTGCATGTACAACCACTCTACTGTACATAAGGTGAACACTTCATATGATGTCACAGTTAAAGTTTAGAGACTAAGTTAAGGTGAATCTTTGGCGCTTTAAAGGCCTTACTGTGACTGCTATTATACACAAGATTAGATTTCCCACCACACCATTCCTCACCCCTTTCTTGTCCTCCTTCCTCATCTGCCTCACCCATCTCCTGCTCACCCCCCTCTTCCTCTTCACCCTCCTTTTCTGTGGGTCTCAGCTGTTGTATTTATGAAAACAAGACACTCGATTATGTTCACCTCGTCATTGTCTGAGCTCGATCGGAAACCTCATACATCCAGCTAGCTAACGTCAACAAAACAATTTCTTATATGAGGCCTGAGGCTGCTGATTGATGCTTGCACTTTCAAGGTGTGTGCATTTTGGTGTCATTGGGGATTAGTGGATAATTGATCATTACGACTGGCTTCCAAACAACAAGTTGTTCTGGACACAAGGGTCATAAGTTTGTCCGTGGAGACCAAGCTGATTATGTTATTTGATGCCCGAGTCCTGTTTTGGTTGACTTTGAAATTGGAGACGTCTGGGTGTCCGGGCTGATTGTGTTTAGTCCCACTGGACATTACAGTTAATGAGATTTCTGCCAATTGACAGGCCAATTGGTCGCTGGATGGGTCACTGGGAGGTGGATCAAGAACAGGGCTTGGATTTAACAATATTTGAATCAGAATCAGTTTGTTGAAGACATTTGGCATTGTTGCTTGTTCTTAGAAAAATCTTTTGGACAGTCAGACAATAAAGGTTTTAGATTTGAAGTTAAAATAAATAATTCTGGATTTGACTTTTAGGGAATAATTTAGGGAATAAAACTGGGGGAAATAAAACAACGTTTCGCTTTCCTTAACATTATTTATGAGTATCTGGTGCATTAGCACATGATATGAAATTGTCAAGAACTAACTGCTGGTTGTAATGTCATGAATGTGAATTTACAATTAAATGCAGAATAGGTAATACTGATGGTATTATCACAGTACCTAACTTTACATTTCTATTAGAGATATCTTAGGCGATGAAAAATAGGCTAATATTACACTGTATAACTTATCTTAGAATAAAATATCCTGATCAGATACACGGAGAATGAAAGGTTATCCAGCAAAATGTTAAAGCAGGTGAGAAAATGTGCAATGATGGAAAAGAGACGAGAAGGAACAGATGAAGCTCGGGTGAGGAGGGAGGGAGGGGAGTGGCAGCGATGGGGGGGTGGAGGGGTGCTGTTGATTGTTTCTCATATTTCAAGAGTGGTCCTGCAGACAGATCTCCATACCAGACCACAGGGTGCTCTGGTCTCTGTGTGCCAGTCACTGGAACCAAGGAAGGTCACAGATCATCAGTTCTCCTCTAATCTTTTTTTTCTGTTTTTATCCTCACCTGTTCTCTTAATGTGACTCTGTTTCTTTCTGCTTTTACCAATGTCTTCAGCTTCAGTCTGGGTCAGGGTCTAACTTATCACAGGACGGTCTGCGTTAATATGGTCAGCAACAATCTGCAGTGCAAAGAAGAGCATCAGCATAGCTGGGATTAAAGTGCACAAATTGGATAGTGGAGGAGTCATTTTTCAAAGGTGAGTGCTTTATTTTTTACAACACGTCCTTTTTTTATTTATTTTATTTATGATAGGAACATAATTTGGCTGCAACCTATAGTATTCAAATTTTTATATTAAATTGAATATGCAATTTTTGTTGTGGCATAATTTGTAGTGGCATAATAAAGACTTGTGATGCTAAGATTGCATGAAATATTAAGCTTGTTGCTTGTTAAAAATGATCATATAATATTTTAAAAGGCCAGATTTATTATTCAACATGTTTCAGGTTATATCTGTTATTTAAAAAGCTTTAAAAAGCTTTTTTCTATCATAGACATTTTACATATATATTTTAATATCTTAGGTTTTAGAAATAAACATGACCTAATGCTGATGTATTTTCTCAATAATTTCATTTTAGTGAAGAATCTTAAATGAATATAATAAACAGCATGCTGCGGTTAGACAGTTATTGTAGACACTGTATCAAATCTGTATGCAAAATGGCGATCAACAAGTGAGAAATGAAATGAACACACTGTGATGGCCTTGATGAGACACCTCCCTGCCGTTCTCTTCTTTCTCCATTAGTCTGTTGCTTTTCTCCGTTCACCTTGTGCTCTTTATGGATTTCATGTAACTCTAAAGCTGGGAATTAATGTACATATTAAGTAACCCATACGTGTTATTTATATATATCAGGTTGTTTGCAATAAATGGTAAAAAAAAATTAAACACTAGCACAAATTTTTCATTTTTTTTGTTTAGTTTACTGTTAAGTCACTGATTGAGTTTTATTTATTTCCAGCAGTAACATTATGTTCATTTAATTTCCCTCATTATTTTTTTCTTTTCATTTTGCATTTAAGACACAACAGTTGCATTTACCTTCTTTTGTCTTCCAGACTTAACTGGCTTTCCACTTTGAAATTCTGTGCCACACTCTATGCTGACAGAGAGAGTCCCTATTGGCCTGATGTCCTCAGTTGTAGCCCCAGAAAAAGCCACCTCCAACACCATGGGCCCCAAAGAGGTCAGTGTGACCATGTGCATGTCAGTCTGGTTAAAAAATGTTTGCACTGGATCACTATTTTTACCTTCACAATTAACTTAACCAGCTCGCTAGTATACATAAAATAATATTAAGCTTTGGCTGGATCATGAAATTAAAGTGACACGCACCTTCTGTCATGGGTGGAAAGTGAGAGACTAATGAAATGAAGGTGAGACTTGTCCATACAGAAGTTAGAATGATAGAAAACAAATGACTCATGATTTAATGTTGCATCTCATTGATTATCAACTTCGTGACCTTCAAGGTGGAGCTGATCCTTGTAAAGGAGCAGAATGGAGTCCAGTTCACCTCGACCACCTTAGTGGCTCCAACTCCGACTCAGACCAACCCCAGCGGGGAGGAGGAGAGGGAGACCTGGGGGAAGAAAATCGACTTCCTACTGTCCGTGATAGGATTTGCAGTGGACCTCGCCAATGTCTGGCGATTCCCCTACCTCTGCTACAAGAATGGTGGAGGTGAGATGGATGAAAAGAGTTGCAGGGTGAAGCTGTATTTGCTCTAGTGTAAAATCCCTTAGTCTGCCAACCTAAGAGATCGTGAGAGAAGTTAGGAAGCAAAAAAAAGGAAGGTAGGATGTGTTACTATGTAACACCATCCCTTCCTCATATGGAAACTATTGGTATAGAAAATCAAAATTACTATGGTGGAGTGTATATGCATGATTGAAATTAAATCAAGTTAAATGTGGTTGAAAAGAAGTAAAATCTAGGAAAAAGAAGAAAAGAAAGGAAAACCACAGTTCTGCTATCATGCTTGCGCTGCTGTGCACTGCATGTGCACACACACACACACACAGTATTTACGCCCGTAAGCCGATGTGTGTTTCAGATCTTTATGTATGCTGGTTGCTGTTTGTGAGTTTTTTCCCAACCCTTTACAGAGATCAAAATAGAGGGAAAACCACCACAGCTGCTCCGAATAGATTAGCTCTAACAATCACTGCCACTAATTACGGCTGTTTAACATAGAGCTTTCATTATGTTTAAGAGCTGTAAATGATACTGCAGCCATGGTCAAGCTGACACTGTGTTCTGGGGACACTATATGTCTCCATATAAAATCACTCAAACTGTAGATGAATATTTGAGCAGTCACAGATTTACTTTATTTGCATTTTTTTTTACACTCCAGCTATATGAAGAGTAGTGGTAATATGCTTTTTTTTCCTGTGGCTGTAGCAGCACGTTTGTGGTGTCTTTTTAAATTGTTTTTTTTAAATGCTGTTCCAAATTAAGGGCATAGAGTAGTAAGGAAATAGATGCAATATTCATTGCTTTTTATATAATTTTTTATAATTATAAAATATATTATATATATTTTTTTGTTTGTTTGTTTGTTTTCTTTTGACTAAACAGATATTTTTCATTCATCACTGAAATATATGCATAATATCCAAACTCTTACGTGTGTCTGTGTATTCAGGTGCATTCTTAGTGCCATACCTGTTCTTCATGGTGATAGCAGGCATGCCTCTCTTCTACATGGAGCTTGCTGTGGGACAGTACAACAGAGAGGGGGCAGCAGGAGTCTGGAAGATCTGTCCCATATTTAAAGGTAGGTAATAACAGGTCATAGAGCCCATATTGACATATATACATACATACATACACATGTGAACAGAGGAGGATGTACACATGCAAATTAATGTACTCAACACCTGCACGGTTTCACAGGAATTCTTGCACATGAATATTAAATGTGTCCGTCATGGTCTGAGTTGCATTCGTTTTGTGTGTCCATCTGCCAACATGCTTGTCTGCCTGATGATATTCTTCCTTTAATATCTACATGTCTCTCTGTCTGCTGTTCTTCCCACATGCCTGCCTGTCCACACGCCAGTCTCTTTTGTCTGCTTGTCTCTGTGTTGAGCAGCGACAGGCATTATTTATCCTCCCCAGAACATCAGGTTCTGCTGGCACTCAGATGGAAAGCAAATGAAAATTGGGCTTTTAGACTCTTGTCCTGATTGTTCAAATCCTTCTGTCAAACAGCGGCAGGGAACGCTCTCTCCGGGTACTTTTTAACACATCAGTAAACAATGCACAGTTTATCAGAATGCCATCCAAATGCACTAATGGAGGAATAAACATTAAGACGAGGTCACATTTCTGAGAAAAGTCGTTGCTGGAAAATATAATAACACAGTTTTATGTTTTTTATACATTTCACAAGCTGTGACTTTTGCTTGATGTCAAAAAGTTGTCATTTCACTTAAATCCATATTTTTAACATCACAAAAACCATCTGTTGATTCACATTATAAAGCTATATTCCTGCATTTTGTCCGTGTCAAAAAATGTCAGGTGCCCCACAGCATCATGAATTTATGTGTGTGCACATGTGTGTGTGTCTGTCAAACTGTGCCCACTGTGTGCGACCATGTGCCGTCTGTCAGGGACCACACTGAGCATGTTGACATTCTAATCACATGCTTCACTCTCTCTCCGTCTCTCAGCAGGAGGATAACAGTAATTATTCAAATACACACATACACATGCCCATATTGACAGTAATTATTCTGATCAACAAGCTGGTTTCCTCTCAGGATCAATGCATTTGAAGAGGAGACGGCCAAACGGCGAGATAGCACGGCCGCATGCAGTGCTAATAAGAGGCATCGCTCCCTGGATAAATATCACATCCACATTACAAAAGGAATCAATAAGGCACAGTTGTGGTCATGTCTCTTAGCAAAGGTTAACCAGTAATTCCAGCCTTAGAAGACTGGACATCATTTCAGATTTATAGAAAAGGGTAGATGTGTTGATAATTAAAGCATGAAGAAGCAAACTCTGAAGTTGCGCTGCCTCCTGTGAGACCACAGGAATGAATTATAGGCTACTGTACTCATACTGAGCGAAAGATTGTGCCTTCTGTTGTGTGTTGCTGTGTAGCAATCTGTCAGAATGTGTGAAATGTATGTGCAACATATTACTTTGTTTTGGGCCTTTCTCTGCATTGGCTTTGGTATAGTAACCATCTGATGAGTTCATTTAAATTTAGTTAATAATTAATTTGTGTTGCTTTTAATTGGTTTCCATGTGTGCATGTATTTGATAGCAGACAGCAGAAAGATGACAAGGAATGAAGACATCTTACACTAACGTGTTCTTAACACAGTCTATCCTCGTATCTATATCTTCGAATGTCTGTCTTTACTAACTGTTACTGCTGATTCTTTATGTTCTCCAAACAGGCGTTGGCTTTACAGTGATCCTCATTTCCCTATATGTGGGGTTCTATTATAATGTCATCATCTCCTGGGCGCTGTTCTATCTCTTCTCCTCCTTTACTGGCGAGCTACCCTGGGTCCACTGCAATAACACCTGGAACAGCCCTAACTGCTCCGACTGGGCTGACAACAATTCAGTCAGTGACATTTACAAAGCCACACCAGCTCAGGAATACTTTGAGTGAGTTGGTTTAAACCATAAAAAAGTTTTTTAAAAAAGCAGTTATGTTTCATTCTAATTGTCTATGTGACAGTTTGTTCAACGTAGATAGAAAAATGGAAACTTTAAAATCAATGCAGTTCATGCGTGCAACTTTTCCACTTGGGTTAGTGCTTAAGAAATGTTTGGAGCAATGCAATAATACCATATTACCATGCAGAGTGGATGCATTCTGTCAGTCCTTTGACTAGAATTAGTGATGTCATAGAATATCTGAGATTAAACAACATAAAAGCATAAAGGAATAATAATAATAACAATAAATCCCAGATGAATATCAGGTACATTTTTCTCAAAATAGATCCAAAATCTGCATTTAACTACTGCAGCCTCCCTCCTCATGAAGAGGACCAGGTGTCTCCTGTTCCAACATATGATGGGTTGTTCTGTTGTGACACTTGAGGTATTTCAATCATGCTAGATCAGATGGCAGTGTGCTATTTACACAGAACCACCTGCAGACAATTTGACCACATCAGTTGAACACTGGCTGATATTATTCCGTCTTATCTATTAGGCTGCCTGTTCAATGATCTGAATCAAATTGTCAGTGTTCAGTGGTTTCGTGGCCTTTCAGGAGACACATTTGACATAATTTAGAAGCTCTTTCAAATCTGTTACCTTATATTACCAGCGCAGTTTCCCTGGTTTAAACATGTATTGTCCTGTGTTCTTTTTTTGAATGTGAATTCTGATCTCTGATGTCACACTTTTTTTTATACACTTTATACAATTTGTGTCCACCATCCACTACAACCGCTTCATGTTGCTTATGGTGGCAATAACAAGTGTGGTACAATACATTTTTTTTTCTTATTAATTGGATTTGTATTAAATTTCTAGATGATAGAGTTGATATGAAGTATACTGTGTTATATTGACATTTATTTAACATCTACAATTTTTATTTCTATTTATTTTTCATAGTGTAACTGACTAAGCTTTGTGTCTTATGTGTAACCCCTAAAAACATCAATCTTTTTCCAAGAAAACTGTTTGTCTTGTGCAGTGAAAGTAGTGTATAACATAGTCTTAGACACTGGCTATAGTATTAAGCACAGGCCATGAATGTGCTGACAATTCACTGTTCTTACCAGAATATTCTCTTTTCTTAGACGAGCGGTGCTCCACATCCAGGACAGTAATGGTATTGATGACCTGGGTCGCCCACGTTGGCAGTTGACTTCCTGTTTAGCTGTGGTGATAGTTCTGCTGTACTTCAGTCTCTGGAAAGGAGTCAAGACCTCTGGCAAGGTAGGGAATGACAGCAGCCATGACAGTAGCCATGTTTCTTTAATGTGAGTAACTCCTCTTTGAGTGATTCATAAGTTATTTTAACGTATGCGAATATGCTAAGAGTATGTGTGAAGATGCCGTGTCTAAGGCAACTGCTTGTGTGTGTGTATTATACAGCACAAATGTGCATTTTTACTCTTGCATTTACTCTTTCATTACTATATGCGTGTGTGAGTGTGTGTGTCTATCATGTGTGACCCTTTCAGGTTGTGTGGATCACAGCCACGATGCCCTATGTGGTCTTGACTGTGCTGCTGCTCCGTGGAGTAACTTTGCCTGGAGCCATCGATGGCATTAAGGCTTACCTCTCTGTGGACTTCCTGAGACTCTGTGATGCCAAGGTGATTATGAATGTGGGCAAAGAGGCACGGTGGGTTGAAAACGATGGCTCAAAGGCACTTTAAAGGAATGCTTTTATAGTTTTTGTTCTGTTTTCAAACCTCATTATTTTAATTTGTAAATGTTGAAAAATTTAATGAAACGTAACTATATCACACTAATGTGTGAAGCTAGACAATGGCAATAATACATCATAGCATTATATTGTGAACAAATTAGCAACTGCAATGGAGCACAAGCATGGGTTAGCATTATGTCCTTAAAAAACCAGCAATATTATATCAGTATTAACAGTGGTACAGTAGAATAGACAATCTAAACATACAGCAGCAACACACACTGACAAATCTAACTTTATTTTGATTTTTATGACTGAATGACAAATCCTGAATGTGGAATTATTCATTCAGACCGATTTGGTAGAAGTATCAAACACAACACTGGCTTACAATGTTAAGTATTTTTTATGAGAAAGTTGTTGCACCATTGTCTCCCTGTTGTCCTTATCTGTAAAAACCCATTATTAAATGTTTTAACGATATCTTTTTTTTTACCAGGCACTAAGGAGCTCAATAAGTAACCCTGCAGGACTAAATGACTCAGTTATGGAGAAACCAAGAAGGAGAGAGACAGAGAGATTCATGGGAGCAAATGGAGAATTAGATTAGATAGATGCATGGAGCAGTAATTTGCAAAATTACCCCCCGTATTCACAAGCGTCTTTCATCTACTGCAGTTGAATGAGTTTCCTGCAATTATCCCTAATAATGGCTTTTTTCCTCTCCTGTGCCTTTTGTTTGCCGCTTCACACGAGTGTGCTTGTTCTGTTGCTCCCCAGGTCTGGATTGAGGCAGCGACACAGATATGCTTCTCACTGGGAGTGGGGTTTGGTGTGTTAATTGCCTTTTCCAGCTACAACAAATTCAGCAACAACTGTTACAGGTAAAGCCACACAGGGAGAGGCAGGAAGAGATTTACAGAGACAGGCAGGGAGCTGCTTCTACACACACACACATACGCACCATAAGCAGGTAAATTACAATAACCTTTGAAGCTCCTTGAAAACCACAATGTTCTTTGACACCATGCTGTGCGACAGACAGCGATAACACCGATCACAACTGTCGCACTCTTTGAAAATCATCACAAGGCTTTTATGTCCTTTTGTTAGCTTTTTTAATGTTTCTGATAACTGAC
>OMLM01000240.1:15365-37547 GCA_900302695.1 Helostoma temminkii | reverse complement strand
TTGTAGCAACATCTGCAAGATGTTTTTTAAAAATCTGTTTCATATTCTAGAGTCCTTTTCATAGTAAAGACTCACAATAAACACATCTTGTCCTCAGTAGCTTGTAAAGGTGACGTGCGAGTGTATGAAAACTACTTTAGGGCTGAACTCTTAGTAAATATGTTAAAATGTTAAACATATGTTAACTTCGCTACACAAAGATATACACCATGCTGATGGCTACAAGCTGCAACATACACTGATTAATACTTAAGGCCATGTTTATATATAAACAACAGTTCAAACAAAAGTCATTTAACCTTTCTTAATTCACTTATTTTGAAAAGTTGACCATTAATTTACATACATACAAAATGTAAGCTTTTCAAAAAGTTTTGATTGACACTGTAGAAGAAACCATAGGAGCAGGAAATTGTCTTTCCTGACTGATAATGATTCTGTCTGAGAAAAAGATGAAGCGATATGCAAGAGAAGTTAAGGTGAAAAAGAGGTGAAGAGTCAGAGGAGAAAAGAGGGGAAAATCCCATTCTGGCAGCAGGAGCTGTGACTGAGTGGTGACTACACACTCACAGACGGTAATGAGGACACACTCTGCTGCCCTGCCTGAAAATGGCTTTAGGATCTGGCTTCTGTGAGTGTGTGTGTGTGTGTGTGTGTGTTTGTGTGTGTGTACATACTTCCTTTTACTGTGAAAAGAAGCAGAGAGAGACAGAGATTGACCTTATATTCTGCATTTCATTCATTTCACCTTTCTTTTACCAGGTCTGTCAATTGGGAATAAAATTCATCATCATATGAGAAGCAGATGGGGATCATATTTAAAACCAATTGGTTCAGTATCTCTTGGGATTTGAGCCAACATATATTTTTGTCAATCAATCACCAAACAACAAATCAAACCACAGATCAACAAAAAGTGTGTCATGGGCCATTTAATGCTTGGAACATATCTTTGTGCCAAAACCAGAGCCTGCAACTGCTCATGACAAAAGGCACTGCAATTATTTCACCAAGATCTTCCAACTCTTAACTACAGTGTAAGGCTCTACTCGTAGCTTTCTGGGAGAAACAAATGTCAAGCAAAGGTGAATACCAAAGGTGAGTAAACCCTACATTTTTAGTGTTTCATTAACCTCTGCATTATCTCCAGACAGAGATTCATAACCTATTACTTTCCCATATCAGGCACAAGCTGTTATCAAATGCCATAAATAGTGGATTTATCCAAACATAGGAGCTGTTCTAGCTAAGGTAACTGCACTCCAAACACCAGGGTCAGGAGTTGGTCAATCCTGTGATGACCGCAACGTGAGAAGAAACCTTCCTTAATCAGCTTATTCTCCTATCTCTCTACCTGACCTTAGAGATTCAGGGGTTAAGCATCTTTTACAGGCTTATTAGATATTCACTTATTACATTCTCCTAAATGATGGTGTGCCATTACTGCTATCTTACTCCTCTGAAGCCATCTGCAGTAATCCTATACACCATATTTTAGCTGCTGATGAAGACAGAACGCCTACGCAAAGCATCATGGTATATGGTAAAGATTTACTGTGATGCATTGTGTGCATGTGTGCTCAGTGTGTGTGCAACAATATGGCAGAAGGAACAACACAAAAAGGCTTATTATAGCTGATGTATTCCAGAGAGCACAACTGTCATCTCTAATGTTGAAGACATTTACTTGGTTCTTTGTGTTGCGTTGAAAAACTTGGCCCCAGCTTTGCCCTCTCTACTGTTCCGTCTTATGCTCAGAACTAAAAGAAAACTGCTTTACACTTCTTATTCTTTCTCTGGAAGTGACAATCTTCACAAGATATCACAATCTATTATTTTTCTTCTTGCTTCACCACTCTCACTCAGTGCTGACATGGATTAAATTCTGCATTTGCTGTTTTTAACATCCTGAAAAAGAAAAGGTTACGTAATTGCCAATAATAAGTATTAAATATGTGTTTATGTGTTAGGGCATGATGGCACAAATTACTTAGCAGGGATATTTTGTGGCATCATTAGATTTTTACACAATTCTTTCATTAATGCAATGAAGTTCCATTGTGTTTCATTAGACTTACGCACTTGAATCATTACCATAGCCAAAGCAAACATTCTTGTCTGATTATCTTAGCTGCAAAACATTTCTCAACACAGTGCATAAACTTTAGTTGGGACTGCTTTCCACATCAGCCATTCCCAATCATAACCATACAAAGTTTATTTTGAATGTAAGAACATGAATGTTTTCATGGATGTGTATCATTCTGGGCTCCATTCTCTTTGAGCGCATATATGCTGTACACAGCCATGTTTCCTTCTGCTAAACTTGACAATAATTTGAGTACAGACTGAATATTTATATTACATGCATGAACAGACATACACAAGGGTATAATTTTGTAAAAAGACCACCATGTGGAGGTCAGTTTGATGACTTTCTAACCTGGCCAATCCTGATGGTCTGATTGATTAACACACTATGCTCATCCTCAAAGTACTCACCCAAACTGAGTGAGGTCACACAGAGTGCAAAACAAATGCTGCAAAACAACATACCGAAGAAAGCAATTGAAACATGCACGCACAGGATGCAGGAGATAAGAGGGGGACTGCTGCTTTGGCAAGTGGTGAGTTGAGAATTAACAAATTAAAAGCTGTGAGAACTAGAGGGAACCACAGAAGGTATGCAGACAATCCCTTGATTGTCTGCATACCTTCCTTACTGCAGAATGGAACAAAAGCAAAAAAAAAAGCAAAAAAAAAAAAAAAGAAAAAACAGCTGGGGTGTCATCTTTAATGTGAAAATTATGTGTTAAACCCTAATCTGTATCTTCTAACTCAGATAAAAAATATGCAGATACTAAGAAAAAAAGGGTAGTAGTAAACAGGAAAATAAGAAGTAGGGGTTCTATGATTTGACATCCTTTGCCCTGACATTTTGGGCAAATATAATCAAAGACCATGGGGAACTGAAATGAGCCAGACTCGGTAGAGAGACACAGCAAAGAGGAGGAACAGATTGAGTGTGACACAAGAAGGAGGGAGAGCACTTTATGATGGAACAAGCGCGATTGGGGAAATTAATTAGCCAGAGGGCAGGGTCTAAGGCAGTGTGCCTTCTTGTTTGTGTGAGTACAGAGGGCACAGGCATTTTCCCAATCAGCTTTTGATCTGATGTAAACCAGCTGGCTATTTTGAGGCAGTGTGTGCTGTGCTTGTATGGCTTTATGCCTTTTTTGCGTATGTGAGAGAGACATAGAGACGAACGGAGACAATCAGCAGACCCTGAAATGATTAAATGGTGATGTAGAGACAGAACAACAAAAACTGGCTTTGATGTTTTATGGTGGTCTACCATCTGAAAATAATACAGCCAAACACACACATACACACAGACTGTTTTAGTAGTTGATGTGTGATAACCTTGTGGACGGAAAGCGAAGTTTGAAGTGAAAAGGAAGATTGGAAAGGTGAGTGAGTGACAGCGAGGCAAGGAGGAGGTGATAGAGAGGAAGAGTGATGGGCAAGGACAGATAGACTGACTGAAGGGGTGATAAGGAGAGATGGAGCTATCACAGAGGTGACCTACAACAAGCTTACCTTCACCACTCAGAACAAGCACTCAGAACACACATGCGCGCACACACACACTATTATTATATTTTGTATTTGTATATTTTTATATGTTTTGTTGAATAAACAGATAATTTAATTTCATGATATAGTGCCCTCACAATTTAAAACATTTAAATACGGCAAAAACTTACAATACATAATATGTCAAGGTTGCCTAGTTTTACTGTCCCAGTATCCCTAGAATTAAAATCCATATTGGATGACTGCTATCCTAACCATTCGGTCCAGTGCAAACACAGGAAATAGCATTCCCAGTGGAAAGAAAGGGTGTTGAGGTATATGTAACCCCCATTTAATCCACAGATGTTACAGTGAAACTGCTCATAGGCAAACAAATACTGGTATGAGTATCTGTAATCTTGAGTGTGAACAGCACATTTCTGAAAGAGAGCACCACAGTACTCTCCATGAAACTAATGGATAAATAAGGGTAAATAGGCTTAAAAACAATATTATCTCTGTGAATTTGTTAGGAATAACTGAGACAACTTCTGTTATACAGTATTTTTGTGTGACTGACAGTAATTCAATGTGTGATGTGTAACGCTCTTGTTATTTACTGATAAAGTTTAAGGAGAAACTTCCAGTGCTATAAATTAAAAAAGATCTTTTCTATTGCTGATGAAAATGCATTAGAATTGTGGTGAAAGGCAAAATTTTTAATTTTAATACAATAAAGTAGGCAGACCTGGTGTGTGTATACCAACATTAAACAATAAAATTCACACAGGACTATGACATGTGTGTTTCTTGTTGGTTTAATCTGTGCAGAAGTGTTTTATATCTTTAGCCTTTTTCACAATACATACAGCACCATCAAGAAAACACACTCTAAAACGTCACTAAAACAAACACACACACACAAACTGGGGTTTCTATTGTCATCAGCAGTAAAAGCAGGATATTAAGCTCTATTTCATACCTATAGCACCTCTGCTGCTATGCACCTCTCCTTTGAGGATATTAATCCTCCCCACCTTTTCATGGTCTCTCCTTTCCTTCTCAATCACTATCACTTTCTCTCTCTATTTTGGATTGTGTACAACAGGGAAACTGCTCTTCAGTTCTGACATCACAGATGGAAGAGCATAAAGCTTAACAACTTCAATTTGAAATGAGAAGGGAGATAGGAACGGAAAGGAACTGAAAAGGACAGAAGAGGACGGAGATGAAGACAGACAGTATTCTAGTCACTGAACCGCATGTTGCATGTGTCTGACTGGAATTAATGTAGCGTAGCAATAGTTATGGCTTTGGTTATGGATTATGGCTAATCCTTTAGCATAGGGAGCAGGTCTTAAAGGTAATTACATGCTACTATTGGATCCAGAGCCTAGAAATGGGCCTCTCTTACATCACGCTTATTAAGATCCAGAAGAAAACTGGCTGCTCTTATGTTCTGCTTAGAAAACATAATCTTAATGCTATTTTAACTTGCTTGGAAGGTAAAAGACCATTGTTGTGTAGTTTTCAGGCTTTCTTTTAGCGTGTCACGGAAAAAGGAAAAACACCCACCACTTGTAGCTCCACGGCCGGTGTCCTAGCTACCATCAGCTGTTAGCTGAAAAGTAAGGGTGCCTCTATGCAGTAACACTGCAGCGACATAAACTGCTTTCCAACTTGTTTCAGCTGTTATATCGATCGGTATAAAATTGAATTCTCCTGCACACATATGCTCCTACCCAAAATCTGAAATCTAAAGTCTGGTCCCATTTGCACTTAATTCCTTAGAAAATATCTAAAACATTAGTTATTGCAGCTTTAGAGATACAAAAACTGTATCTGTATTTGTAATAATTGTATTATCTTTGATCTTAAGATTAATTTAGCTGTCAAAAAGCATACTGGGCTATTCAGCATACACAGGGTAATTAGGTAATTAACAGCACCACTTAACAGTTCCCACAGAACATTACCAACACTGACAGAAAGATGGTAACATCCACTTTAGATTGTTTTTTCTTTTTTTTTTTGTTATTTTAGTCATTTGCTGTGTCCAGACTTTTTTCCCTTCCCTTCTCAGAATACCCCTCTGTGTAACATACAGTATATGTTCCAAGTCTGTTTCTCTGCCTTATCTCTAGACTTTAACAGTCCATACAATCCGCTTTAACCCAGCGGGAATCATTAACCAGAAACACACTTCCTCTTCCTTCACCTCTGACAAAACCCTCAAAATCGTTATGATCACAAGACAGTATGTGTCTGTGTGTGAATTAGGGATCTACTTAGCCCCTGAAACAACCCTAAAACAAATGACCCAATACCAATTAGGAGCACAACAATTAGGTTAGTAGACCGTTGATAACAGGCAGACCCACCCCAGGCTTGAGTTACGCCAGTTCATTCCCTGAAACCCCAAGAAAACATAAGAATAGCAACAGCGTTGACGTGGCACCACAGATAGAAGTCTGATGTGACCTGGAGCTGGACTTGTAAAGTCAGACTGGGAAAGATTATACATGACATGTAAGAAAAAACTGAGGTCGCCTACATGACAGTAGAATACATGATCTGAATTAGACAGATTTAATTATGTCAATGTATTAAACGGAACAAAACATAAAAAGCTAAAGGTCTCAACACTGAAAATGTTACACATTCTAAACAATACAAAATGACACAACAATAAACAATAAGTTGGAAATAAAAATACTTATAAATAAAAATACTACAGCAGGTAGAAAGAAGAAAACCAATAAAAGTAAAAATTCTTTCAAAAAAAAAAGAAAGAAAGATGCAGAAAGACTGCAAAAGGTTTCTGTATTATGAAGTGCAACAGTATGAAAAAATGTTTTAAATATACTCATGGCCACTTTATTAGGTTCATCTGTATAATATAATGCAATCCAACACAGCATCTCTGCCATGAACTCTTCTCTTTTACAAGGTTATAATTTGCCAGTTTTGTTGAAACTATCACAAAGGTGATAATTCTACTATAATGTTATTACTGAGGATATAGTGGGTGGTGAAGTCGCACGGGAGAGCGTTATATTCAGATGAGTTTATAATGTTTTGGCCACCTCATTTATGTAAATAGCATGGTTTACATGAGATTAAACAAGTGTACATAATAAAGTGACCAGTGAACGTATGTTCTTCTTTTATCTTATGTTTGCATAACTTTGGTCTCTTTTTATACAAACTCCTATTAGCTCATGAGTCTGTAATAGCGCTTAGTCAGGTCTCACCAAAAGCTCCTTAGCAAAATTTAAAGCTGCCATGATGTTTTCGGATCGATACCTGGCCTTAACTCAAATCACACGTCAAGTGCCATTACTGTATACACTGCACACCCTGATACACGCAGACATACAGACATGCATATTTTCATGAGCTTAGACAGTGTTTGTGATCAATACCTGGCTATAGATCAAACACCTTTTTTCAGTTTACGGCTAACCTTTCTGAAGGCTCATTTCAGTCGCACAGAATAAGTTATGTCTCACTTGAAATGCTGCTTTGGCTGCAACTATGAAATTGATAAGTGCTCTTAAATGCAAAATGACAGTTTAAGAACCTTGCTTTGTACCGCAGTCTAATCAGAATGTCTCATAAAAACACAAAGCGCTTTTCTACAGGAGGTAACTTCATAGTCAGTGCCAGAATGAGAAAATACACAGCAGACCAAATGTGCAGCTAAAGACTGAAAGCTGCATGAGCGTTCTTCTTTATTAAAGGATAGATTTGTCCAAATGTAACAAGGGAAAACTATTTTCCCCTCATATTTTTCATTATATGTAGAATTTGGGAAATAGATGAGTTTGTTTCGCCACAAATATTTCATCTACCTGAATATTACTAACTTTATATTTTGCTTGAATGTTTTTAGCAACCCACTGACATCTGCAACAAGGATATTTTAGCTAAATATAATCAACCAAGAATCTTATTATGAAAACTTTTTAAATGAAATCTCCATGCAACAAAGCATAACTTTCTGTTTTTCATATGCTGTATCATCTGAAAGTTAGCCAGAGCAACCAGACAGGGCCTACACTTCCGTCTCTGTCTTTTATGGCTTTCTTTAATGCATTTGATATAATGAATGTATTGTGTGCCTAAACAACACAGTTAACCAACCCATCAAACTGAAAGGCTCCATTTCACCTCCTTGTTTATGTGTAAATGTCTGTTCGATTCCCTCTACTCTAACTTTGCTTATCTCTTACGTTCTTACTTAATGTACAATATTCTTACAGTCGTCTTCCTCTTATCCTTCCACCACCTTGTCATGCCTTGTTTTCCTTCCCTCTCGAACTTGCCTCTGATGTTTGCTCTACATTCATCCTGTCTCCCTTCCTCTCCCTCTGCACCGTCCTCAGCTTGATTCCCTCTAAAGGATGTTCCTGTGTCCAGGGTTGCTGTGACCCCCCTCAGCAGCTCTGTTGACCTTTAACATTATTACGACTGAGGTCAGCGGTTGTCGCCATGGTGTTTAACATCTCTGCCGGAGGCCATCCATGTCCACGGGTTAATGTACAATTCAAGCATGCACATACACATTATTTATAAAGTCAGAGACGTGCGACAGTGACCTTTTACATTCACTTTAATCTTCCACTCAGGTTACCAGCCAACAAAGACAACAGAGTCTCCGACGAATCTCCTCGTCTGCTTCCTTCAACATCTTGTACTCATTCTTTTATACAGCTTCCCTCCCTGAACGTTTCATTTTGCCCTTCCTCCCCGTCTCCCTGTTGTCTAAACGGGTCTCTTTCTCATTCGCCTTTCTGTGACTTTCAACTGCAGGCTATTGAGTTACACAACCACAATAGAGAGACATCCCACAATGACAATTATCCTGTGTAGCAATGGCTGTAACCTGTGCCCAGGAACCAAAGAAGAGCATTTATGAAAGCACTCTTCCTGCTGAAATGAAGACCTCAGTGTAAAGCAAACAGGTCAATTTCTTTTTTAGAAATTTAGGTTCTCCAAGTTAACAAACTCAACTTTAAAAGGATTATGTATGTTATGTATTTTCCAAAATACATAACATATTTTAGAAAATCATGTGGATACTTTTGACTAGTAACTTTTTTGAAATTTCACTTTTTCCTTTCAATTTTGTATGGAGATACATGATTGTGAAATGGGATGTGTCTGTTAATGTACTTGGGTACTGCTGAATGCATCCACTGTGACAAAAAGCTCACAGCTGTTGAGGTTGTGCTGCTTTCACTACATGGCTGCGGTAAACAAGCTGTTCTTGAGTATGTCATTATGCCATTTCTTACAATATGTGTGCATGTCGGTGTGTGCGCGTAGCATACCTTGGTATACTTTATTTTTGTGTGGTTGGTTGTGTGTGTGTGTGTGTGTATGTGCCTGGCTCTGAGAGTGTACGCATGCGTTTCCAGAGGGAGTGGGTGAGATTGGGGAGTCTAAATACTGGGCAAATGATACAAGTCCTGCACTCCTCCTCCATAAATTACCAGCTCATTACAGTAATGCAGCCCATTTAGTATAGGAGGAGACGGGAGGTAAAGAGGGAGATGTAAGAAAGGTTTGCAGAAAAAGGTGTTTCTGGGTAACAGGATTGATACAGGGTGGAGCAGATGAAGCACAAATGTCAAGAAAAGAAAATGGTGCGAAGACAGGAGAGGAAGAGGAGATGATAAGAAAATAAGCAGGGAGGGGGAGCAAAAGACAAAGGCTTTGCTGTGATGTGTTTAAGAAGCTTTTCAATCTCAACAGAAGTGCTTTTCATTAGGTTAAAATCTATCATCTGTGCTGGAGCAGGAAAAAAAGACAATAGGGAAATATTAATATAGATAGTGGCTATGGTAGGAGAGAGAATATAGACCCAGGAAGGAGAGAGGGAGGACAGAGATGGAGGAGGAAGAGGGAGAGGGAGAGAGAGAGAGAGAGAGAGAGAGAGAGGGATGAGATGTAACAGTTGTAATTGAATAGTGAACTAGAGAGGGCCTGAGTGCAAGCACTGATTAATACAATTCAAATTGATTGTCTCCTAGTAGCTGTGAGAACATCTCATTCTGACTTTCATATTTGAATGTTCAGCATGTTCTCTGTGTGCATGAGTGCGTGAGAGTATGGAACTGGGAACAGCAGTTCTCAAGGGTAGGGAGACAGAGAGTGCCCTCTAGTGCTTGATGCTTCTCTTACCCCACCTTTATTTGATACATATTGGCTTGGCCTGTCTACTTTTTCAAGTTTGTGACAAGTTGTCTTGGACACTTAAAGTGTTCTCAGTGATTATCTACATGCATACAATAAGTAATACTGGTTACATCCTTTAATTTCCAACAATCAAACACATTTACAAGCTCTCTAGCGCTTTGTGTTGTCCAGTGTAAAAAAGTAATAAATAAATAAATAAATAAAAAATGAGTACAGACTTTAAAATGAGCCACCATCCATACTCGCAAAAAATAAGCATTAGGCATTTTGTCTGTTATCTTACTGCACATTGTTTTCATATCATGTGCATACAGTGTGTCACGGTCTGCTTACTGTCAAAAAACATTCCCACTTCATTCAGTATGTTTTTTGGACGGTTGTTAATTTGAAACTTACAATAGCTAAAACATTGAGGAAAGAAAATCGCAATCTATGTAAATGGTAACTGTGTTTTCCATTTACAGTCTATATATTGTTTTCTCTACATAAATTACAAACACAGCAGGAGAAGCAGCACATACTCATACAGATGAGCATGAGAGGAGCTGAAGAGCAAAGAGTTGAATTCCATTAGCACCTCAGGAGCAACAGAGAAGGATTTATAGTTGGAGTGTGAAGCAATCATTCATGAGTCAGGAAGTGTATTCAATTAGCAATAACTTCTGTTACACACCGATTCCTTCTGTATGTGAGCCACAAAAACCAGTCAGCATTGTGAACACAGAAAGCTCACACTTTTTCTACTAAGACCTCCCACAACTTATTTCTCTTTTACCCAGTTTCCAACAGTGGCAATTTAGATGTGTGCCTGTGTTACACTTTTGGAGAACTCTACTAAGGCATGCCTTAGGAAGGTTTTAAATCAGCACTATGTATTTTTGATGTCTCACTGTCCTCAACAACTTAAAAAATATTCACTTCATGATGTTTGGATTAATGAAAAGCCCTCAGGTGATCAGTCATGTAATTTAATTTCAAGTAAAATCTTTTAAAATGACAGTTTCTAAAATGACAACTTTATTTTAATTATTTAAAAAAAGGAAAAAAAGCAGTCACCATTGGTTGCGGTGTGACCACTACAATGAAATTTGACAACATGTAATGCTAATCAAAAGAAAATATTCATAACTTTAAATGTGCAAGTGAAGCACAAATTAACCCTGGACATACCAACATTTCATCTTTTATCCACCCCCTTTGTGTATCTCTCTACTACTTTATGCCTTAGTTTTTCCTTTATAACATACACTCACACTAACACACGCATTTTCCCTTTCACTCTGACCACAGCACATTATTTTGTGAGAACACTTGCAATTATTCTCTTATTTAAAAACGGAGGGAGGGATCATATGCCAGTGGCAAAAACTGTATTTTGTAGCCACTTCAGACAAGAGGTGGGTACAAAGCAGTCTGTTGTGCTGGACTGTAGAGATCTATTTAACAACAGGCCTGAAATGCTTCACGGTGTGTTTTATTTCAATTCTGATGGAAACCTTGCCTGGCTCTCACATGAATGACGATGATGGTGAGGATAATTATTATGTACCTAACGTAAAACACTGGAACAAAATGAAGACTCGTTAAAAGGTAAAGATACAGATTTGTATATAAAGATATGTACAAACTGTGAGCATGAGCAAGATGTTGAACATATTGATCAATAAATGATTCAGCAACCAGAATGTATGAAATATGTGTCTTTGTGTGCCTGTAGAAAAAAGCAAAAAAAATAAAGGAACCATCTACAACTACAATAGTTCACTAAGAAACAAAAAAAATTTATATATATAAGAGGGAACACATGTAATCAAACAAATACATGCAACACTGATTTGGTGGTGTAACCCAAAAATATTTTGTAAATAAAAAAAAAAGATCTTCTACTATATGTATTGAATGCAGCCTTGCTCTCTGTGTTTAAGCTCCTAAACCCTCACAACTCCCTCCTCCCAATTAACTACTCTTAACTCTTCTGAGTCCTGAAGCTCAGCGAAAATAGCTTAGCTAATGCGATGTGTACTCTCAACCATTGCAATGTTGGATGGACTGCTGCTCAATAGAACGTAATGGCCAATTATCCTGCATGTACACTAATGGCCCACATTAACTGGCTGGAATATGGGACTAAGAGGTGGATTATTTAGTAAAACAATATTTTCCCACCTAGAGTTGCAAAGCACAGACAGAGACAGTTTAGGGAACTGGAACACTGTAGACTGCTCAGGTAAGGTTGAGTAACTCATCAAAGCCGATTTGCAGATATTTAAAAGACAATATCGTGCCTCAGCGTGACCACTGTACACCACCTTGATGCACTCTATAAATGTTTTTTCCCTTCTTTTTATCGTTTTTCAGCTAAACTAAACAAAAGTTTACATTTTGAATATGTTTAATGGGATAATTTAAAATAGATTTTTATTATATAAATAAGATTTTTTATACCTTTGCTGGAAGGAATTAAAGCAATAGATTGATGGTAATGCAGTTATAAAATGCACTGGATATGATACGATGGAAGACAGCAGTCAAAAGTAAAACAATTTTATGTGGAACCAAGTGCCAGCACTTGACTACCCTCCACTCCAGTTCCAACATACAGTAAAATTAGCTACTACAATAATTTTAATCATTTCAGGTCCCAGTGATGCATTAAGTTAATATTTGGCATAAGCTGCTCAAACGGTGATACCAGCTATGTTGTTTGGTTTTTTTTGTCTTCCCCCAAATATAGTTTATACATACACGCTTCTGCAGCTGCAATCTGCTTCAGTATAAACTCAAACATTAGACACAAGTACGCCAACACAACCTATACAATAATACCTATGCATACACACAACTACAGTAGAACCTGTTCACCCTCAGCATCTCCCTTCACAAACGCCTCCATAGCAATTAATCAAAGCTTGCTCTTGTTCTTTCTCAAGTCAAGTCTGTCACACTTACCTCTCACTCTTTCATCTTCCATTGCTTTTTAAAGATCCACGTGGTGGACAATATGAGCCCTACGGGGGCGGCAATATGGCATGTCGTCGTCAGAAAGTAGCTGCCGTGGTTTAAATCATACTGACATGCAGATTTATCACTGTTTAACTTGTCCAAAGTGTCTCCTCTAGTTGGTGCAGATATGACTGTGTGAGTCGTTTGGCTTCTTTTTTTGAGGCTGCTAAGTCCCAGCCAGGCTGAGCTCAGTTTTGTTCTGTTCAGCTCAGTTCAGTTTGCAGTCACTGCATCAACAAACCAACACCACTGACAACATACAGACACAGAGAAAATTTTGTTTACTGATCAATTATATGGTAAACACTCCTGAAGGCCAGGCTCTTGAAGAGAAGCTCATTGTAAGTTATAGGGGACAAAGTATATGTGTATTACATAGTACACTATTTATTTTAAGAAAATGTAAAGCTCTAACCTTCCAAATTAGCCACATAAAGTGGATATCTTCCCAAGTTGGGACTTTTTTTATGCAAAATTGTTACTATCCTTCCACTGCAAGTCAACAAAGCATCACTGTCAGGAAAATAGCATTAGATACAATTATGGATACATTGTGGATTTTGTCCCTCATAAAGGGCTTTAGCAAAAGACATTGCCATGAACCATTACATGTCAGTGTGCATATAGATACCTAAATATTGCTTTAAGACTGACTTGGAAAATAGGTAATCATATCCTTTACAGAAATTACAGCTGTTTAATTCTGCCAAAAAAATGAAAAGCTGTCTTTCCTTGCCATAAATATACAGTACTTTATTAATAATTGGCAGGACACTTTAGGATTACTCAGTAAATATTCATAGGCTGACTGGATGCTTTTAAAACTGACCATTTAGTCTAGATTTCCTATTTTGTCTAAAAGGATACTGTGTCTATAGTGATTTGGTTCATTAGTGTTTTTCTGTGCGCTGTATTTATGGCAATATAATGCCATGTCTTTTACTGTATTCGTGTGATTGTAGCCACAAAGAGTTCCACATACTATTGTTGTTAGTCATACACAATTCATCAAGAAGGCAGAGTACTTTTTTACAAACACGCAAGCAGCACGTTTACAATACATCAGCTCATGTGTACATATAAGCATAGCCATGCTCCTCTCTGATTACACATGATGAATTTGATGGTTAACTGGATCATTTTGACATGAGTGGTGAGAAGAAAAATATGAATAAGAAATAATGAAATGTCAGTAAACCTGGCCTTGACAAGAGAAAAAAGGCAGGTCTTGATTAATATAATATATTGTAAGGTTGTGTGGTCTGTGTCTGGGTGGTATTGGTTGAGAAGGCTGATAAAATACAAAACAGTATTATAAATTATAAAATATTATTCACTAATTAGCTAGTTCTAATCTTTCTCTTTTCCCAAGACTTGCTCAATTAAATGCAAATTAGAAAATGTTACTGTAAGAAGCATTAATTTCCATAATTTTGACAGTAGACCACCTCTTAACAATTTTTGAACAAGTTGTTTTAAAATGCTGCTCATGACCTGCGACAAACTAATAATGCAGGGCGCTGCATCTCTTTTAGCAATCAATGCAATTGTGATGCTGCCAAATGTAAGAGGACACATGCATCGTTCTATCACGTTTAATCAAAATCCAGTGAGTAGTGTCGGAGATATTGAAAGTGACGGATGAATAAACAAACAACCAGATGGAGACCAATTCACAGTCAAAGGCAGAAAGGACCATTTGCCCACAGATAACAAAAGAAATGTGCAAAGGCACAGTGAACCTTAAAGCAGTGAGGGAGCAATCCTGAGATAGAAGGCAGCCGTGAACGGAAGGGAAAAAAGGTAAGCAGCGTTGTTGCACAAGGCGACAGGGGGTCTGCCTTTAGATGGATGGGTCCCAGCTATTGATAAGGTCAGACCTCATTTGCGCCAGACCTTTTACATTTTGCGAAATGTTGGCCTAGCCACTGGACTGTCAAAAGCAATTTGTTGTTGTGAAAAATGGGCTGGTTCATTGAATACTGTGACTCCATCATAAAAGCATGAGGCCCTAGCGATATGTTGTTACTGTAAGTCATCATTTAAAGGGCCTCCCAGCCCAGTCTACGCCTATTTCAAATATCCACTATGCTTCTGTCTGCGATCTGGGATTTTTTTCTCCTGTTCGACATCATGGCAACAGAAAACCATTGTCTTGGTGTCAAAAATTTCTAGACCCCACTTTCCCCAACATCACAGATTGTCATTCAGGCATTTTTCCTCAAAATCTATTCTCAGGTGAAACCCACGAATGTTTCTTTCAACTGATCGCCCCTGTCTGCTGCTGTCCCCCTGTTCTCTGACAGCACAGAAGAGGTGTGAAAATCCTATGTGACAGTAAAAACACACAATGTGAAAGGTAATTAACAAACGATGGACACAGCAGACTTATTTATGTAAGCAAAAGTTAAGATGTCATGGTCAAATAATGTGTGACCGCATTCCAGTACATATTTGGTGTACCTGAGTGGTGTGCCTGACTCCAGTGACATTTGTCTCATAATGTCCAGTAAGCAGAGGTAGCATAATAACCTAGAAAGGTCAAAAGAAATATCGGGAAGAAAAAAAATAGGGCAATCAGAGAAATGGGGTGGTCAGAGAGACTGTCAATCATTTAAACCTTATTCACCCACAGACTGCCACCACTCCTGTCTTAACTAAGGTGAACTACATCAAGTGATGGAAGACTAGGCACAATGTCCTGCATTTTATTCAGACATGTACCACAGAATTGTTATCATATGTATGTTGGAGCACAGAGTACAGTGTAGACATTGATCACACTGAATGACTAAAAGCAAAATGGATCATTAGAAAACACTTGGTAATTCCTACCTACCTACCTATATTTATATAACACATTGGTGTAGATTTACCTATTATAAAAGGTAAACGATACATTGTCAGGATGTTTTTCTCAGAGTATGTGTGACCTGTATGACATGCTATGCCTAAGCAGTAATTTATACTTCTGAACAGAAACATTCAAGGTTCATTAATTGATACAGTAGATGCTTATACCAGTGTAAAGCACATTTCCTGGACTGTCCACCATACATTTCAGATGAGTCTGGTATCTAATTTGTTTAAAAACCAGCCGATCCATGTCAGCTTTTAATGTAAAATACAACCACTTTTGATTAAATTGGACGTTGTGCATCACAAACAGCCCCATACATCAAAGAGAATGGGAATTCACTTTATTTCACTTTTTTTCATCCGTTCATCATTAAAGTACATAAAAAAACGACCCCTCCTACTCCTTTGAACAAGGACATATAACTTCAGTCCAAAGGACTGTAACTCCTTACACTAAGGCACTGACCTGGCAGAGCTCCAAGACACAGTAAAAACCCCTTCCATAAAATAATGCTACCATCGGTGTTTCAGATATGCAATCCAATTGCATCTCATCAGCCAACTGGTCACTTCCATAAAACAGTACTGTCTGCACTATTGCCCAAGTTCAGGGTTTATTCAACAGCATTTGTAGAGGTTGTAAGACTCAATGGATCAACTAGCATCACATAAGAAAATCCAGAGATGTAGTGCTGTGAGCATTCACTCACTAACAAGGTGACTAAGAGGTTGGCCTAGCTTTGACTGGATGATTTTTCAACCATGATCAAAACTACAGATATACCTACAGTTCTAATATGTCTATTTAAAAAACAGCAGCAGTATGGTACACTGTCACAGATCAAAGCAGTGGTGGCCAACTGGAGGTAGTGAGGCTGAAAGTTTAAAAAATACAAGATACTGTAATGAGTTCTACAAAATAGATGAAAATGCTACAGGTACAAAAGTTGTATTTGGTGCTGTGTAGTAGGAATGTCATAAGACCCAATACTTCAGTACCAAAATTCTGAAAACATGACGGTACCAGTTTTCTATGGTATCAAAGGTATGTAGTCTATGTGTGATGGTGCAGGGGCAGCAACAGGTTTGCACTTGTTTGGCACTTGAGTCAAGGACTACAAGTTAAGGACTACAAATATAAAAATGATATCTCAGAGCTTTTGGTATAGATAATTTTACTATGCAGTAAACGGTTAGGAGTGCCCTGCCCCACAGTAGGGCAGGCAGCTAGCCTCCTGGCCCCCAGTAGATCTGCTCCTGCTGCAAAGTACTTGTCAAAAACCTAATAAACTAAATTCCACAACAATTTCACACTTCTAACAATAATGTTTTTACTCAAGAGTTAAATGTAAGAGGAGGTAGAGAAGGTATTCTCAGGCATGTGAGTGAGATCTCCAACATCAAGTCAAAATTGATTCAGTTCATTTTTCATGTTAAACTGTAAATTACCATCTAATAGTCAGAGTTCCATTCTTGTGTGCTCTCAGTCAAATCTAAAGAGGGGAAGGTTGGCCATTCTGGGACCAAATCCTGCATTAATGTCTAAAACAACTTCCGCCTTTAAATTCAGAGTCCAACTCACTTGGTGTGAGCCACACAGTACACAGCGTCTCTACATGTATATGTAAAAGCCTCATCATATAGAAAGCCAGCAAAACCCTGGTTTTAATACTCTGCCCTAACTCTATCCTTGAGCACTTTTCATACCACACTTCATGAAAACAGTAATAAATAACAAATAAGGATGACAGAAAAACTATTGCCATCTAGGTAACCACATACAATTGTTCTTTCAGCAACCCATGTGAAGTTAATCATGCAAAAAAACAGAGAAGACCAGACTCAAGCACTCTGATTAAAACCTGTTAATGTATAAATGCTTTATGCTTTTCACGTTTCATGAATGCAACATATTTTCATTCGTAATTAAAAATGCACAGAGACATTTATTACCTATAAGAGAGTTGCCTGAGGACACACAATAGCAGTCAGCAAAAATTGTAGTATGCCACAGTGAATTTCCTCTGTGCCTTCTGCTCTGTTTCCATGATATCATAAACTTGCAGTGCACATACCATCTCTGATTCTGACTGGCCATGATGACAATCTTGTCTTCTCTTGCATTTGCCTTTCCAGGCTAACAGCCTGCTAGCTCTAGCTTAGGTGGCTGGCCGACCCTGACCGCTGCCATATTAGGCAGAGATCTCTGAGCTAAAATCAATAGCTAGTGCTGATGATAGAGCTTGTTTGTTACCCTGTCCCTGGTCTGTCTGTCACCAATCTCCATCTGCTGCAGCAACACATCCTGGCTGATGGGCTGTCCATGACAGAGCCCTTGGAATGACAAAATATCACATAATTTTCAATTAGAATGCTGATAATTGCAAGATTCATTGGCTTAGATGTTTATTAATGGAGCTAGGCCAAAAGACCTGTGGGTGTAATTTAGTTTGTCACATGTGCCTTTCTATAAAATATGGTAGTGACTATAATATCTTGCCTATTTCCCAGTAATACAAAGTAAGCATGCATAGACATGAAAGAACTGCTTTGCAACAAGTCACAACCACAGATTGTGCTCACAGCTGTTAAAATGTTCCAATTTCTGCCAACCTGTCTAGCCAAAATTCCCACCAGTCATCAAGCCAAAAGGTAAAAATAACTAAAAGTTCAAAAGTTTAAGTTCAGTTCATGAAAAGTGAGCTATATATACATTCAGGCTGATAGCGCCTCTCTGTGACATTGATTGTAACTTAAAGTTTCATGAGATGGTTGCACAGAAAACCTTTAAAAAAAAGTTGCTAGTGCTCAGAGAAATTTTGAGGCGGTTTGCAAGCACTTTGTAAGAATTGATGAAAGCTTGAAAAAGACACCGCCCAACAGCTTTAACAGCTCATCTGAAAGGGTGTCAAGGACCACCACCAACTCCACTTATCACTACATGCTGGCACCTCACTCCCTATAGGAAATGTTTCGACAGCGGGCAGTTGAAAACCAATCTCTCGCAGAACTTCACATTAGAACTGATTTTTGCCCCATGGCAATTGATAGCAGAATGTGACAGACTTCTCTTTAACAGAAGCTGCACAAAATAGAGCACAGATCCAATGAAACCAATTGGTGAGCCTGTCAGACTCTCTCAAGGTGTAAACTTTGAGTAACTGCCCCAGGTATGGCATTACACTTAAGGCACAGTTTACCTGAGAAAAAGCTTCTCTATATTTGGGGATTGGGGATAGAGGCAGAGATCTGGGCTTTAAGAGGACCACTCCAGGACTTTTTTGGTGTCCTTTGAAAGGTTTGGAACCAAGTTGTATGTATAATTTGGGTAATTTATGGGTGACCTAAAGCTAGACTTGCAGCAGATTTCTTTACATTATCTATCAAAAATGTTAACACAATTTGCTTTCACACATAAACATCGGACTATCTCCAGGCAATCAGGTCTGTACTTTACCTGGAGTTGCACTTTCACACATGCAGCATCCACCTGGACATGCTCCGTTTGAAATGCGTTCACACAAGGGAGACAGTCCATTTGATTTCTGTGAGGGAGGGTCTCCGTGTAGAAATGTTGGTGGAAGTTCTTGGTGGAAATTTTGTCATTCTTTTGGAACTAATTAAGCTGTTGGTTATTGTCATTTCCACAGAAAAGTTAAGGTTTGCTTGCATGAAGGGGGCTAATAATTTTGGGTTTAACTGTATTCTTGTGTGGCAGCTCAGTCGCTTCCTGGCCACTGAACCCAACAAGATTTCCTTCGAATTTTCTCCATTTCTCATCATCACAGTAAGAATAAATCATCACAATAACATCTGTTTTTTTTCATTTGCACTTAAGTGTGTCCATTGGCTTTGCATCCAACGTGCCACATTTAAAACTGGCTTCAAGTTGTATCTACCTTTCAAAGCACTAACCAAAGAACATATAGTTAAATTAGAGGTTTGTAAAATCCGACTGGTACTTTAAATCAGTTGATTATTTTTCAGTGAATGCCTCTGACAGAACCTGTTTGTGCCAGAGTAACTATTAAAGTGTTTTCACTGTATCTGTTAATTTATTTTTAATAGAGACTTTAATAGACAGGTTATTATTATTAATATTTGTTTTGCCATGGTATTGACTTTGTTATTGCGTATTAAAATAAGTCATCCCTACAGTACTTCGAACACTGAATCAACTCAGTCATTTCAGTGTGTTTTTATCTCAGACCACATGTGCGCACACACAAACATACGCAGACACAGAGAACTTGCCATGCTGCTTCTACTCAGAGCATATGTTTGATATTTAACATATTTTCAGAATGTCAGTGAGGCCTGTTCACAAGTGTCACCAACAAATCCCCAATGGGACTTAAGAAATAAAAAAAAGTCAAAGTGAGCCAAATAAAACCAAATGCAGAGCTCACTCAAATATTGAACTAATTTCAATCTCAGCATTTACAGTAGAATATTGTGGGAAATATGTCTGCAAAAATAAAGAAAATATTGATATGAACAACAAATGTTAATCAAGTAGAGTTTTTTAAGGTTTTCCCTTATTACTAGGCACTGCACACATATGCACACACGTCTGCAAGCATATGACATGAACATTTCATTCATTAAGGCTCCAATTTCTCTGGCCACAAAAAAAATTTCAATGAAGTCTCTTAATTAACATGCGCACCGATTAGAATGTCATGTTTCAGAGTGGGGAGCAATCTGTCTTCCTGTCACTTTCTCCCTCACACACACGCAAACACACAAGCCTCCCAGCCAGTGACTTAATGGCTTTTTTCACCTGCACTTAGCAATGGACTATGTTCTGTGAATAATAAGTGGCAAGAAAGAGTAAAACAGTAGGGGAGGAGACAGAGTAGGAAGAAAGAGATGTATTTTATGGTTTGACTGTCAATGTAAATGCCATATTCTACTGAGCATTTCATATTTCTGGCCCTATTTCCCCACAATTGTACTTTATTGATGCATATACTGGGAATGTTCTCTCAGGACTCATATTAATGGATGTTGTCTACATAGGGCTACATTGTAATTGATTGAATTGCAGAGAAAAACTGAGACACAAACTAAAAACTCCATTACAACCTTTACGACTCAACAATAGAGACACAAAAACAATCCACCTTCAGTGTATTCTTTCTATATACAATATAGCCAGCTTCATTCACTTCCAATACATAATACCCTTCTGTCTGGCTACATTTAAGAGAAGAAAGACTTGTGTGCATCTATATATTTATGACTATGTGTGTCTTTTTTCATATTAGCCTGAAGCCAAGGCCACTCAGTTACTTTTGTACTCACAGGAGTGAAGAAATAGGTATCGATAAAATGTGTCTTATGGCATAATGGAGACACGTTTGCTGCATTCCAGTGGGGGTGCTTTGTTGAGCACCTGCAGCACAATGCAGTCATACAGAATGAAGAGACACTCAAAACAATCTGTGGGCCCCTGGGTCTCACAAACATAATCTTTAAAGACAAAACAGAAAAATACACATTCACAATTACAGCTAAGTAATGTAGTTTCATTATCATTACACTGCTAGTATCTATGTGTCTTGTATATAGTGACTGTTTTTGCATTTCCAAGCATTTCTCTCTAATTTTCATGCTACAATTTCCATTCCATAAACTGCTTTGAGATGTCATTACCTATAACCAAACAACAAACAGAAAAAGACAGAGCTAATGTTTACCATATTATCCATATTAGTACACCTGGAATAAAGACCACTGCTCTGAGTGTTTCACACACTTAGGCCTTGCTCAGTGGCAGCGCCAACATGGCTGCTACAAGCTCTATCTAACAATTAATATGATAAAGTGATGTAATTTGCACACTCCGAAAGAGCGACAGAGCCGCAGAGAGAAGGAGGGAAAGGAAGGAATACTTCATATCTGGCAAATATGCATGTATAGAAATTAAAACTGTAGTATAACTATAATAACTGTCTACAGGACATTTTCTTTTTCAGGTGTCTTTTAGCTGGGAAATGTGTGTGTTGCAGTGAAATAGGCAAGAAGCCCCTTGTGTGGCCCATCCACTTTTATTCAGGCCCAGCATGAATTTTATTGCTGGCTACGCCACTGCTTAAAAAACTTCTGCATGTTAAAAACAGATAGTTGGTACACTATTAGCCTAAGTCACAAAAAGTTAGGGGAAAACCAGGCAAAATGGTCTTGTCATTATGCTGAATAGTCGCCTTGAAGCTTTGGAACTTCAACTAGTCGAGACAATAACTCATACATTACTAGATGCTGAATATTAGTAACTACTGGCACTAAAACAATTAGAGAAATGGTCAGATTTTCAGGTCATCGCAGAACACATTATAATATTAGAAGCATTAAATGAGCTTTGGTATTTATACTGGGGGCTGCATGATAATGAAGCAGAAAAGCAAGGTCAAGTTGCACTGTGATTTTTTGCTAAAGGTTACAAGCCTCTATGGGACAATACAGCAGATAAATATTCTATCTGCAGAGGCAAAGAGCCTTGCAGCAGTGAACTCCAGCAGCAGAGATGTTCAAACA
>OMLM01000238.1:0-27772 GCA_900302695.1 Helostoma temminkii | reverse complement strand
TTGTTTATCCTGGCTATACCCTACCTGATCACTACCAAACAGCAAACAAGACATAGTGAGGAACATAGTGATGTGTTTAGTAGCTATAGCGCTATACATTTTCTTCAGTAGTCTGTAGAAATCAAAAACAGATGACAGAGAGTGTTTATTTGCCTTACAGTCATGGATACACACAATCAGTTTATTTAGAATTCCAAAATCATACTGTTACGCCCATATCTGCCCAATGTGTTGATAAGTAGTTGTGGTCATGGCCAAGAAAATCACTAAATAGAGGATTAGGGATGGCAATGTTGCGTAATTCTGATAATATGTTTAATCATTTTAAAACTTACGGGACTGAATGAACTGTAAAGAAGTAGCTGACAAAGCTAGCTGACAAACACAGATCTGCAACCAAACATTGCTTCTAAAAACATCATAAAGCAATGCAAAAAGACACACTGAGAAATTATACAAGATTTAAGATTCATTATGAGCTATAGTCCTTCAGCACACAAGCTTTGTTGATTCAGGCACAAATAAGAAGGTTTTGTTCATTAAGACACTCATGAACTCGTGTCAGTTGTCATGAGTTGACACAGTTTAGAACATTGTGTGGAGGGCATTTATCTTGAAAGGCTGTGAAATGGCTTTCACAGGGTTCAAACAAAGTGTATCTTTTATTTCTAGCCTTCACTCTACCCATGAGTGTAGCTTCAAGACAAATAAGAGGCCTTGCTCTTTCAAACACCACTGATAATAACCATGCCTTTTGCATCCATGAGAAATCTCCTATTATCTATTGATTCAGTCTCACCCTGTGTCTCGGTGACTTACGCCTCCCTCTAATTCCCATTACCGGGAACACTGTACCCTTATCAAGGGAAACAATAAGCCACTTGTCAGTGCAGCAAGAAAATATGAGGAAGCATCTGCCCAGTCCAGAGGAACTCATGACTCTGTGGTGAAAAAAACGCCCCGCCTCCCTCCTTCTGTCTGCCCTCCCTTGCTTCAGCCCTCCTCTGTTGTCAGTCCTCCCTGTGACCTCTAGGAAAGCATGGTGGCAAGGTGGCAGAGGTGGTGTGCAGGCAACTGAACAGTGGAGTAAATTTGATCATCAGAGGTCAGAAGCTGACTTGTGCTTCCTTCACAGGGTGCAGGGTTTTATGTGTTGCAGTTTGCAAATATTTATATGATGCACAGGTGGGAGTAAAGGGATAGGCGATCTAGTGGAGATGAACCCTCATGCATTCTTGTCTTCCACCCCCAAATAGAAGCCCTGCTCACAAGTAGTAAACCTGTCACATAGATATGTCTCTGTCAATGATGGCATCCAGCTTTTTTTTTTTCTTCACCCATCCGCCCCTGCACGGGGCTGTTATCTCCTTCCTCCCTGCTATGTCTCTCTGCTCTTTAAGACAAAGGGTAATAAAGCTATAAATTGTATGGTCTGCGGAAGGTATGGACATTCTGTCTGGGAGACGCTGTAAGAACTGCCATAAAGCACCCTCAAAGTCATAGCTAAAGATTTACAGTTATTTAACATCCCCCTCTTCCCCTAAATTAGAGTGATAAGAGAATTAAGTGATGGCTATAGGTTCTTTGTCCTTAGTCTATTGATTTTCTTCGCCCCTCAGAAGGATCCTGAACATTATAATTATTGAGCCCTGCAGTTTGATGCAGGTTTACAGAGTGGGATAGGTGCCCTCAGTTCGATTCTAACACAGTTAAAACAAAAGGCACCCGTTTTTCAATTTGGTAATGGGCTTCCAATTATGCTTCATTTACCTTGTTTGGCCAGAAAATGGTTTATCTGAGGCCTTTGTGCTATAAACAGCTTCTTTTGTGTGGTGACAAAACCTCAGTAACAGCTCTATTTATCTTCAATGCAGGACCCTGCTTCTTCAGCAACTATTCAGCCATGTGGATTGGATTTTTTTGCAACACAGTTTTAATTATCCAGATTTCTAGATTGATATAGAAGAGGAGAACTGAGCTGCTGACTTCTCTCTCCTGGTCTAATAAATTACAAAATACTTCTGTGAAATATATGTCAATTTTAGAACATGTGTGAGTAATTTCAGGAGTTTTGTTTGTGCACTGTGTGAACATGCTGTGTACACGCAGATGTATATTTGAACATGTGTGATATTTAGATGACATTTATGGCATTTGGGGACCCTGGATCTGTCCACTATAAACTGATATTTTGTTTTAATGTTTACTCAATTTTGTCGAGGAAAAAAAAAAAGTTAAACCAATTCTGAAATTACCTGCTATACAGAATAACACAGAAACCCTAATTAAGAAGTCCTGTCAACTTTGGTGTAGTAAGAAGACAATGCAGCTGTTTATAGTCAAGAAATGAAAGACTCCCTCTAAAACAAAAGACTCCTGTTAAAGGTAGGAAAATGTCATCTTTGCAGAGTTTGTGCACATCTAAAAATACATATGGAATGGCAAACGAACTAATTAACAAAACTATTTTCCATGTGCCATTAAGAATATGGTTTTAAACAGCAAGGTATTTAATATTGGTTGTTACTTTATACAGCATACAGTCATAGTAGGTATTTCTCAGAAAAACTAAAAATAAAACAAATAACCCTTTATTGTGTTCTCTAGTTTTTGTGTTTGATTTAGTTAAGTACCAGTCAGTGCTAGGTACTAACTAGCTGGTTCAGATACGCTGGAGTTGATGGAGAACCAAACAAATCCAAAAGGAGGTCATGGTGTGCTCATGGTTTGTCAGAGATGCCTTATGTAACTTAATGAATCTTTATGTAAGTTTACCAAGGTTGTAGTCGTCAGTTACTGTATGAGTTTCCTTGTAACAATTACTCTGTGTATGTTTATCAGGAAAACCAGCTCAATGTGTCTCCAGAAACTTGTGTATTATCAAAGTTCAACATGGTTCACAACAAAAGATAAGCTTTAATGCTCTGTATCTGGTGGGTGTGCACTTAATGACAATACAGTATATAAATGTTTACAGCTTGATTCACCACACCAGTTAATTCAGGTTTAAGGTGCCTTTTAGCTTACGCAGCTAATGTTTTAACTAATGAATAGATGGTAATGGTTAGGAACAGACTATAGTCATGGATGTCCATGATCATGGACTGTTGGTAGACGACAGGATGTGCAGAAGATGGTGTTAGACCTATTGAAACCTTAGTCTGGTGCATTATGAACAACATCGTGGTACTTCTGCCTTTTCATTCTGACAGAGAACAATCACGACTATAGAGGTCACTTCTTAAGAAAACAAACGCTGGTAATAATTACATTTTGTGAATTTTGTAGTGTTTCTGGAGTGGACAGTCTCAAACTAACACACAACAAGAAGTGTGTTCTTCAAAATATACACACACACTCTCTTTTTATCTTCTTTCTGTTTTGTGTAAAAGGACACACAAAGAAAAAACAAACACACAAGCTCACCCACACATATCCCTCAGGCGCCATAGAAGACCACAGCCCCACTTACCACTGCCTGACAGTTGGCTTCTTAACAAAGATGCTGGGAATATAATTAAATAATTTACCTTTGATACCCAGCCAGCTTTGTAATTAATTAATTCACCCAGGGTGTGCTGAAATTACATTCACACAGGAGAGAGCGAGCGAGAGCGACCGAGAGAGAGAGAGAGCGAGAGAGAGAGAGAGAGAGAATTTCTCCTACTTTGGGGACAAAACCCAACACTGTGCCCTCCTTTTTTGGCTCCGTTGCCCACCTTGCCTCAGAGACAGGGAGTAAAGAAGTTAAGTCCTTCTCTAGGTGAAATAATGACCCTGTGCTGATGTTTAGGCCTCATCAGTTAGAGTGCCTGAAGCCAGATCAGGCTGTGGCAGGAGGACAGGCGTTGCTTACACATCCCTCTCATTTGGTCTGACCTTTGCAGTGGCTGTGATGTGGGAAGGCGATTGCTGTCAACATCATCAGTGTCACAAGGGACCAGAAATAGCCTCTGTGGAGATCAGCGGTACCTTTACAAGAGCAAGGTATAATGAACATTTACACATACGGGTTATGCTATAAAACCTAAGTATAATATTGAACGCTGTAAAACCTCATTGAGAACAAGCCACAGCCATTAGTGACACTATCTCAGCATAGCGCTGCAATCAATAAAACATATTAGTATCATTAAATTATTTTAACAGTATAGAACCCATTGCATCTGCTTGTGCTTTATGTGTTGTCTTTGCAGGTAGATTACACAACATTTATTACATTTTTTACACAAAATTATTTCATTGGTATGAAATAGTAGGTTTTTCTTCTGAAATGATTATCACATTTTTGCATTAAATTTGAGTCCAAGGACCTATCTATGGCACTCTGTAAGACACTCAGAAGGCAGCCTGAAGCAAATTCGTCAGTACCATCCTTTTGCTTTTCCAAGAACATCAAGCACTTGAATCTATGAGCCTTCAAGAGCTTCCACATTTTTTACTCCTCCATATTGCTTAGCTACTGAACTGCCAGTTTAGTAGAATTATACTGTAGTGTTGTTTTCTTTTTCTTTTTTTTCTGTTATGTCTCTGAGTTTGTAAATTACTGCCATGACAAAGTTAAAAGCATCTGAAAACTGCTTCTGTAAGTTATTGTTCATAAATTGTAATGAATCATATGGACGTGCAAGAAGTTTGATTTATAATTTAAGGCTGACTGCATGAGGACATATTACTCTCAGAGCTGCTGGGAGGATTTTGTGGGCTACATTTACACATTTATCATCCTATACTAAAGCCATTTTTAAAAACTCAACTGCTATTAGGTACTGTTCTAGCTACAACATATATGATATGTACAGCACCTTGTGACAGTCAACATTAACTGAAGTTTCCATACTTTACATGGTGTGGCTTCTTTGGATATCAAAAATGAAAGGTTATTTTAAGAACTGATGTACAAAAACTGCCTTACTATGTATTATGAATTTTTCCATTCTGTTGTTGTTTCTTATCAACTCAAGATATACATAAACTCCTAAGTGATACATATTTTTGACACAATTATTTCAGGGTTCACTCACTAGCTTTCCAGAGCTTTTATGGGTTAAAGTTTCCATAGTCAAACTTTAACTTCCATGTGCAAACTTTCATTTTAATTTCTTCTTCATGTCTTAGAAATATGAGTAATGATTTATTTTAACAAACTTTTGAGAAATATGCATTTGGTATTAATATTATAACTCATTTTAATCAGGGTCTTTCTGTATGGAGTTTGCATGTTCTCCACTTGTTTGCTTGGGTTCTCTCCGGGCACTCCGGCTTCCTCCCACAGTCCAAAGACATGCAGTCCGGTTGAATGGAGACTCTAAATTGCCTGTAGTTGTGAGTGAGAGTGTGGATGGTTGTCTTTGTCTGTGTGTTGCCCTGTGATAGACTGGCGACCTGTCCAGGGTGTACCCCACCTCTCACCGAGATGATAGCTGGGATAGACTTCAACACACCCACGACCCCTACAGGGATTAAGCGGTTCAGAAAACGGATGGATGGATTCCTAGTCTAGTGGGTCGCAAAAAGAGTTCTGATATACAAACCTGTTCTCCGATGTCCTTTCTTGTGAAACAATGAATCATTTTAACACTCAGTGTGTGAAACAGAGGGTGCATCTCTCAGTGATGACACCTCAAGCAGCTCATAGATATATGAAATGTGACTGCTTTTTTGAAGTCATAAGCCAAAAAAAGTTAGGATCCACTCAATTTTATGATACAATAAACTGTATTTCATAAGAGTTAATCAAAGTAGTTCTTTCTTCAATAGGAATTTAAAAAAAAATTATAAATAAATAAATATTCTCAAATATATTGGAGCAATATCTCCATCTGAAATGAAGAGAAATGAAAGTATAAGGTAGAAAACAATAGAAACACAAAAAGTCCAAACTTTTAAGCAGTAGTGTACCTCAGAATTGTACTTTTCCTACCAAGCATAATTACATAGGATATACATTATTTAGTATATAGTAGTTCATAATAAATCAATAAATCATTTTACCAGTCATGATTAAGTAAGCCATGACATGATAATATGCTACTGTAACTAGTGCTAAAGAAACAACCATATATATTTGTATTTTTCTTACAAATTCAGTTGCACTGGTACATAGTGCCTCCAGGACATATTCAACTCTCTGACACAGTAAATTAATATGGCAAACATTGTCAAAATCTCTCATTTGTTTGCCTTTTATGTTCCAGGAACACATTACAGCCTATTAAGAAATCAGTACTATGCGATGAAGTGTAGCTTTATTTCCACCATAGATGTTTGCACACACATTGACCTTCAGTACCACACACCCCAGTATTCAACTTGACTCAACTGCTGCCGATACTGATAAAATCACTGCCCGCCAGCCTGTATCATGCTGGTTGTAGTTTGGCATATGGATCATGTGAGCATACATACAAGGCAAAGCATAGTGGGAGAATAATGATGTATATTATTTAATTTCCATTGAATACCAGCATATCACATAAATGTGCCCTACACTCCTAAATGATGTGCAATGCTCAAAATACTTTACCTACATTTGGAGGTCCCTCTGCAAATATCACTCATCTCCCACAAGTAATGTTAGGACAACTGTACACAAGATAATATTAATATATTTTACTTAAATTTCTTTAACTTCATTTAAACTGTGTAGCTACAAACTTTTAGAAAAATATATACTCCTCCACCCAAGGCTTCAGTTTAAGGTACTGTATGTATCAAATGGTTAAAAATGAGGTCTTTCGTATCCTACGGCCATAAACAGACCAAGCATAGTCATGTGGGTACAGTACTTACGCTCCTTTGTGATCTAAAGAGCATTTACCCAAACCATATGCTGCCTTCATAATGGTTAGTGGTATTTGTGTGAACGCACCCAACAATTAACGAGGGAGAAATGAGGCTGGCGTTAACCTTCGGGGATTGCTTGGATGTTAACACCCCTCTCCTTGAACCTCATCTCTCTCTCTCTGCTTGCCCTTCTCTATGTTCCCCTCATCTGACTCTCTCTATCCTCTTATCCCCCACCTCCATCACTCCACTTCCCTCTGCTTGGGGTCCAGTGGTAGTGATTTATCTTAGCGTGAAAAGACTTGTGATGACGCTGAAGCAGGAGGCCCTGGGCCCTTGGCACTGAATGCTTCGATGGCGTTTGCATGAAGTTCACGGCCCTGGAGCCACGATAAATGTCAAGTGCAACAAACGTCCTGTAAATAAGATAGAGCACTGCCAAAGCCACAGTCTGCTTATTGACTGCCCAAGCAGAAGGCTGTGTCTTATGCATGCGTGTCTGTGTTTCAATGAATAAACCCAACCTTATCCGCTCTCAGGATGAAAAGCAACAAATCTTGGATTTCATAGACACAGGCTATATTCTCAGAGTGGTTATGAGCTTTCCTCGGCCGGGGTTTTATTCGACAGCTATGCGAAAGTGAGGAAATGTTGAAGGTGAAGACCACTGTAAATGTGTCATTGAAGAAGTGCATGTTTTGCACATCGTTCAAAACAAATTCTGTTCTGCTTTGCTATGTTCCTTCACAGGATGGAATATACATAAACATTTGAATATATAGAATATTTATAATCTACAGAACAAACTGCCTTCTATTAGTTCTCCAATAGACCTAACAGAACTACAGAAAGAGTTTTTTTTTCTTTGTCAGGCATACACTGTAGCTAGCTACTTAAAATGTTCTTCTCTCATCTTGATTGGTTTATTAATTTATGAAAATATACTTCTTTACATGAATATTTTTATAGAAATATCAACATTTCTAGACTATACTCAGTGCTGCCATCCAGTGGATTCCAGAATCCCAGATTAAATGGTAACACTGTAGATGAAGATTTTTTTCTTTCTTTCTTTTTCCAATTCAAGACTCCATTTTGTTCTCCAGTAGGTACCAGACACAGCAATACACTGCAATGCAAACAAATCTGGACACCTTAGCAAGTAAATAAGAATAAAATTAAAGAAATTAGAAAAGGGATCAGGGATGGGTGCATTACCCATAAATACATGCTGTACTGACATAAATATCACATACATAATGTAAAGAATAATTATAATCAGTTATCCTACATTATTTATATACATTCTGTGATTCCCAGCCTTGTGGGTCACAAAAAAGATGGCTGTATAGATGAACACAAAAGCAAAGAAGAAGAACCATTGGATTTATTTGTTTTTTTGTGCACTGGTCCTCACAGAGTCGGAAACTGAGTGGACACACAGCGATGTTGCTTTGCAGTATCAGTAAGGACCGTTCTGCACAGTGCTTCTGGATTTACTTCAAGACTGGAGCTCAACGGTAGACTGATTCTGACTGTCTGTTACCTAAACGTGGGTCTATTTCAAAGTTTGAAGCTGTAAGTGTTCCCATTTAGTTAGCTGAGACATTTGTGCATGTGTGTATGTGTGCGTGTGACATTTGTGGGAGCAGAAATTCCCCTATTTCACAGCAGAATGGTCTGTGGTAGACTAGAGGATATGTCTAAATCAACAGTGTTTTCGGTGTTGTTGGCTGTTTGTATCAGTTTGACTTTTTGTAGATGGACGTGCTCAGAAAGGGTCTTTACAGTTTTTCAGCATGAACATTTACAGATACATTCAGGGGACATCAGAGACCTGTTTTTCAACCCCCAAATATAAGACCTTTAGGAGTTGAACCCAAATAATAAAATCTCCCTCAGATGTTATTAGCCTTTGCAATTATGGATTTTAAGGATTATGTGCGGGTCTTTAACCACTGAATCAAACTTGGTTCTTCCAGTGTTAAAGAACATTCCCTGTAACTTCAATAAGGTCTACCAGTGCATGTTGAAATTTTTGTTTTTGCATAAAAAGAAGGCCTATCTTCTAGTAAGCACAGTTTATTCTGAGGATGGTTTCTGCAATTCTAACCTTTTTGGTTTCTTACTTCTAAAAGGAAGAAACAAAAGAACAACCCCACATTAGAAGTATCTGCCCCCTCTTCTATGGTGTAAAGAGTAATAACATATTATATGATTTTATAGTGTGGTAGAGGAGGGAAGGTATGATGGTATGTTATAGGCATGTAGATAAAGAAACAGTTACAAAATTAATAGCATAGTGTGCATACAGTGGGAACTGAATCTGCCTCCATATCTGCACCAAAAACTTATGATAGACACATACTGTATATATAGCACAGACCAACGCTGTTTTCTCAGGTAATGTAGGACACACTTACCTAGCCTGTGTGTGTGTGTGTGTGTGTGTGTGTGTCTGTGTGTGTGTATGTGGTGTACCTTCATGCATAAAACTAAGGCATGAAGAAACACATAAAAATTGTTCTTCAAAAGAAAACACCTATCAGAAATAGAGACTGCATCCCTACTTTTTTACTGAGATGACAGTGTGCTTTTCTTTAATTCTGGGATGTCATTTAAGGACTTGGCGAAGTCATCGTGGGACTCAAGTGAATACTTCAAAGTATCATTTTATTTGATCAGCCTCTCCTACTTCAGGAATCTCCCTGTTGGTTGAAAACGAGGAACAGAGCAGAAACAGGGCTTCGCACTATTAGAGTTATCTGGGGAAGTACAGTCCTGCATATATCACCTCTCCCTGTGTCATCCCCACTTGATAGACTGCATTTCCTGTCAGTGGAGGACACTGAAGGTTACGCTTGAGATTAAAGAGAACAAAACAACCTACCGAATGGAGTGGTGACACATTCTGCCTTCTGAGCTCCAAATCATTTTGATATAACAGATGAGTGTATAAACCCTTGATGAATCCTCCAGTGGTCTCTAAATATGGATTTAATGACAACTTTTAACGTATTTAAGACTATGGATGCCGAGTGAGAGCATCCAAGCATGGAGACGTGTTCACACACTTGCATCTCACATAAAACATGCAGCAATATGCAAATATTTGCCTACATACACTCAGCTGATTAAATACACACATGAATTATTGTTCCTTGTCATTTTGTAAAATAAAGACACAAGGTTGTTCTTCGGTCTATTGAATTGACTCACAAACACCATTAGTAGCACTGGTTCTGCCCAGGGAAAATGGCCTGCTGTGTGTCCAATTCTCAGCAGTGACCATAAGATGAGTCTGTTCACCAGCTCAGACAAACTGAGGCAATTTATGAGTCTCTGGCTGCAGGCTGATTACAGCAGTGCTTGTAAAATATATTTTGGCATGTATGCAGGCTTGTACTGGAGCTCCCCCTTTCACACATCACCTATACATCAGCACAGAAAGAGAGATGTGGTGTCATTGTAAAGGGAGGGCATTGTTTAATCCTCAAGAGTCTCCATATTGGAAATGGTTTTCTGCAACCTGTCAAGACCTTATATTTTTTAGGGGTGAATTCTAGATGAAGTTTGTATAACCCTGTTATAAATTTAGCTCAGTGTTTATTGTTGTGTATATCATCCCTTAAAACATCTCAGATTATCTTATAGCCCTCCACAAGGCCATTTTACTGCATTATCGATAAATACTCTGTTTGAAATCACACATCCTTCCGCTTTCTGAATAAATACCTATATTGATTTTAACAGAAACACAACTGTCAGTTCCTGGCCTCCATCCAAAACATGTCTTGAGTATCTCAGGAAGTATCCACGAGGTCTGCTACCTGTAACACAACTTTCAGAATGATTTGTGACAGCACTGTCTGACCAGAACAATTGCATTAACAAGCACCCGAAGGCCCTGCATGTCAGGCTCTGCTGATACCATGTGAGATCTTTATTAAATTACAATTATGAGACGACAAATCCTTTCATTGTTCCACCTTGTGGACTGTGCTTGGACATGTGTCACTGTCACATGAACACGGGGTGAGCTGTTTCCCAGAAATAACTCTTTACTCGTTTGGCGTCTTCTCTTCCATAGCAACAAGCCTGTCTGTAGAAACATGAAGTGGATACATGCTCTGTTAAGGATGATTAGATCTGTAGAAGACATGAATTCATTTCACCAAATCGAAACCTAATTTATTGTAATGACCATTGCTTGTACAGTAGTCTGCTTATTATAGTCACTGGTAGTTTCACTTTTAGCCAACCTCAGAGTAAATGTGATTGCTGCATTTCACAGCAAAGCTTTTTCACAGCAGATTTTTTAACTTGTTATAACACCAAAAGCACTGGTAAATATCAATTAATGATCTCACATTCTACTTCTAGCTCTTTATTGAGTTAGACTTGGGTATTTTTCACTGTGATGTGAGTAGCAAAAATTCACTGCAGGTTCGTGCAACACACCTGTGGGACTCTAGAATGACATTAGTGAACCCATAAAATAAAACCTGATCCTACATGAAATGATGAGCAGTCAAACCAAAGTCAGAAGAGGTGGAGTAGTCAGATGGTTACCTACATGTCATGTATACGTTATAAGAAATGAATACCATATCAAAGTTGATCACATTCCTGATTTTTGTGGATTTCAGCTTCTAAATTACCCAGATGAGCCTCCTTATTCAGATCCTGAGATTGCTAGAGCATGTGCACTAGCAACCTTTTGCAAAGATGCACTATGGGAAAAATGTTTTGCTGGCCAGTGTGTGTCACATGATCTGCAATACCACTGTTGGCCACTATGTCAACATTGCTCCACTGCCCAGCACTGATCATGGGTGTTTGCCATATATAAGAACATGGTATTGTGTGATTGAGAAGGAATCTGTTACCTCAAGATCAGACAAAAGATGCATTAGAGACACAAACAATAAGATCCTCTCAACAGAAGAATAAATTAACATAAAGAAGCTAGTTAGCTGCATAACCTCTAGATAGCTAGCATAAAGTTTCAATAATACCATAAAATTAAGATGGATGGATGGATTATATTTCATGAAGATTTAACATGGATACAAGTTGATAATAAAAATAAAAAAATACTTAAAAAGTAAAATTGTTGAATATACATAAAAAATATAGACCCCATTTGCCATATTGTCAAGTTCGTCTGTAAGGAAGCAAACAAACAACTACTCTGACCAAATCAGTTTAGTGCATTAGTGTTATTTATAACCTTCATATAACTATAAATTACGGTGAATAGGAAATGAAGTCCTCTCCAGGGTGTCTTTCAGCTCACACTGGCAAGCAGTAATTCTAGGAAAACAAAGCAGTTTGCATATGATAATGCCAACTTTTTGTGATAAAATATGTCTGATACTTGGCGTTTGTGTGGGCTGAGGCAATCATATATGCAGAGAAGCAACAAGCACTCTAGAAGGATCAATAAAGTGCACAGGATTTGGGATTTATGATGACGTCCTATCGATCAATTAGGAGCTGACGGTTTGATGCACTCAGAGATGCCAATGGATATTATAACTAAATCAGAGGTTAGACAGAATTACTGTATAACAGAATTACAGCATTTTACTCTGACATGTACTGTTGCATCTCTTTCAAAGGCTGATAAGTCTAGATAAAGACAAAGGTAGTCTGATCCAGGCCTGTCTAGTGATGGAGAAAATCACTTTGTTTAATCTAACAAAATGCGTGTTATGATAATGAATATGTTAGGATTCAAAGCTGGTTCTAAAGATGAATGTAACCCATCAAAGGTGAAAAAATAATCTGTCCCTTCTTTGTTCACCATCTAATTTATTATGGACACTGTTGCGTAACATTCATACCTTGATTTAAGATCTGTTCTGTTAAGAGTTTATATTTTTAGTTGCAGCAGTTTCATTCATCTTAAAGAGCATCACCACAAATGTCTGAGCGAGGGCCAGAATGAGATAGACAGAGATAAAAACCCTGCTCCTGTGACTTCTCCAGGGGAATGGAGTCATTTACTAGATTCTCTCCATGCGCCTATCACTCAAACCAAGCTGCTTTCACCACACAGCTGATAATCATACATATTCTAAGCGCCGGAGGACCATAAATCTCTGTCCCTATTTCATCCCTCTGTCATTCATCAATCATGCGGGAGCAGGATGAAACGCCGCCTGCTCGAAAATATATCACATTAGTACCTGGGATGTTTACCAAGATAATATGAGACAACAGCAGAGAGTGAAATATAGCACCACTGCATTCCTTAAATTAAAACCACTCCTCCCGTGCAGACCACCCTCTGCTGCAGGGAGTCTCATGTCTACAAGGAGTCCTGAGACTGTGTCCTTACTCTTCTCTAACCTTGAGTAAATGACTTTCAACAAACTTAAAGTTTCAACTGTAAAATATGGTTCAACGCCATATGCAAATGTGAGCGTTTTAGTTCCACATGCCACACAACCATTTCAAAATACCTTAAGTTACAAAAAAACTAAATACTGAAACAAATAACTTCATATAGTTAGTACTGATCAAGAAAGTCAGTGTCTGACAAGCTGATTAAATAACATTTCTACTCAGTATCCCTGTACCAACTTTGCACTTAGTCATCAAGATTTCTTTTACATTATATCCAATGGACTACACACTGACATACTAAACGCCCTTATTTTGGGGGACCTTTTTTAACCCTCGGTCTCTATACATGATTTTTCCCATGTGCAATGTGAGTTAACAATATTTTTCTATGAAATAAGTCATCTTCTAAGTATCTTATATCACATCATATAGTTGTCTCACAACACATGCTTTGGAATTTCTAATGGTCAATACTGATTGCATATATTAATCTGAGAATCATTAGTGGCAATTACCTCAGGCTAACATCTCCAATGTATTATTCACCAGTGTGGAAAAAGATGGAGCGCTGCTTTAACAGTGTTGTGCATCTCCATGTCGGTTTTATTATTATTTATTTAATTATTTATTTTTCTAAATTGATTACACAATGACTTGTCTGCTCCTTCGATTTCTTCACTGTTTTCTTTGGAGGCGTGGGGTGTTACAGATTTGCCAGCACTTAGCTGACATAGGACAGTAAGCTACAGGCTGGGTATAATACTCCACTCACATTGAAGGTCTTTTTTCCTCTCTACTATATCCCCCTTTTAGATTAGAAATGTAATTTGGGGAGATGAATGCATTCTATTCCAGTTTGCTGTGATCAGGAGTACTGCTGTGCAGAAAACAGCATTGCTTCCCGATTATTGAATTTTTATGGCCAGGTAATTAATTGCAGATTCCCTGTTTTGTTCTATTTCTTCCTCTCTGACATTTTAATTTCGACAAAAAGCCACGGTCTCCACACAGCCCTTCTCTGGAGATCCTAATGGCCTATAAAACATGATGACTTATAGATATGGCAGAGACTTCACTTCGCCAATGATTGTTTGAAACCTTGCTGATCACACAGAATTTAGTCCCCCTCTTGCTTCCTCCCTCCCATCATCTCATCCCTGCCTTTCCTTTTCAACCTTCTGAATTCATTTCTTGTCAATTAAACTGCAGCTGCAGTGTCCTATCTGAAGAATAGGAATCTATCAATGTGTCATCGACCGAGAATTCATTATTGGATGTGGCCTGGTAACTTTTCAAAAACAGCATTCAGGCCATTATTCCTTAAAGACGATTGTCATTACTTGACCAGGCAGAAGAGTGTCCTTGGCTTGCATTGCAAGCTCTGCATTTAAGGGCAAGAGAGAATCAATCGTAGTGGACGATGACAGATGCTATATCTCAAGGCAGACAGGTTTGAATGCTTATATCAAATCAGAATCCTTTGCTGGGACGGGGAACATTAGTTACCTGGTGTCATGAGCACATGTAGGCCACATCCAGCCATCCTGCAAGAAAGAGGGGGAAGGTGGTTTGTTATTTTATGCAGGTCTGCTAAAATGTCCTGTGATATTGATGAGCTACTATAAAACATCATTCCTCTCTTGCATAAAAAGTAGCCCTGGTTTTTGCAATTTGTGCTTTATTTTATTCTTTGATAAGGATGTTGGTTTTTGGTTTTCTGAATGTGGTGACTCACCGGCTTACAAATTAAAATATCTTCCATAATAAATTGGGTAAAAAAATGTTTTAATGCAAATTCAGCAACATTAGAGTGGTTCATTACATTAGGCACTGAACAGGCTGTATTAGCATTTAACAATGGATTCCTTATTACAGGAAGATATAGAATAAGGTTGAAATGAATAAGTGTAGTCCTTGGCCAAAACACTAATCTTTCTTGTGTTCCCTGCTAATATATATCCACAGGATATCTATGCAGGAGTATTTATTTATCATCCCTCCTTTGCTTCTTGCTTTTATTGCTGTCCCCTCGTCATGGTGCTCTTTTCTGCTGTGTAAGCACAAGTCTACACAACATATCACTCCTGAAGCATACCCCCTCCTAACCTTCAGTAGTTCTCCCTGCACAATCTCCGCAGCCCTGTAATGGCTGATGCAGTTACCATATTTCAGCCCTAATTGGGTCGAAGCTACAGAGCCAATTTGGGAGGGTAGTTTGGAGTTCCTCTGCGACATTGTTAGGCATTGGGATGTCTTCTGTTTTGCCAGGTGTGGACTGTAATTGCTACTGAATGAAAAGAGCACCTGAGAAGTGAAGGGTTGTTGTGGTTTGTTTGGGATATGAGGGTGCTTTATCCACAACTGTGTTTTCCTCTGTTTCTGCTCAATACGTCAATACAGACAAGATGAGATTGGATGACTTGTCTTGTTTACATCTTTTAGGTTTGTTTTGGGGGAGTTATTTTGCCCTGAGAGAACAGCGTTTGTTCTATGCAACCAAAGTGCGCACTCATCAAAATGACATATTACTTACCAAGCACCCACTGTAGTCTATTTTCTGCCTTCATCCTGTTCTCTTTCCTGTAGCACACATACTACCTTGTCCGTGAAACATTGGTCAGAGATGAAGATGTGTCTCACTGTCTGACCTTACATGCTGCTCCTCAGAGCAGGGATCTATGGCAGCCATTTTCTCTCTAGCCAATCATGAAGAAGCAAGAGATGTAAATGTCAGTCTGTGTCTCCTTAACACTCAATAAAGGGCTGGTATTGGGCCTACCGCTCCGCCAGTCGATTGGCCATCCAATGAGGAGAGGCCTTACCATAACTCTACAAGATTCACTACTGTTTGTGTTTCACCAGAGGCCCTAGCACAGTAATAATTCTAAGTGGATAAATGTTTTCCCGATAACAAGCTGAAATAACCTGTCTGGCTGAAGTTGATGTAGACAAGAAGAATCACACAATTAGCGATCAGTGGGAATTTATCCTGGAAGCAGGAGACAGAAGGCAGAAGGAATGTACTCCTTTTCACTGTCGGGCAAATATCAAGGCTACCTTGTGCAGATATTCTTCCTTCTGTTTTTCCTCAACCTGTGTGTCATCAGTCACAGGATTTAGCTTTGTAGCAGCCCTCTGTGTTTTTACCTCTAAATGCCCCCTCAAAGTACCATTTAGCTCATTAATATAATTGAAGTCACTCCGAGGGAAGCTGTTATGGATGATGCTCGTGCAATGAGACAATGCTCTGTAATCTCAGTTTATCTAGAGGCTACTTTCTACCTTGAGAAAGGGAAGCAGCACAGAAATCCATTTAGATTTGTTGAAGAGATAAAAATGAGGGTTTAAAATTAATGACATCAGTTATTTCAGATTATGTTACTGGTTCAATGTGCAACCACTTTTTAACAGCATTGATTATGCAAAAGTAGTTTGCTAATTGGTACTTTCTCTGCAATAATTTTCAAATAAAGGGCTTATTTAAGTATCCTAAAACACAGAGATTACATTGTGTCAGACCATTATGCCTTCCCACACCTTATAATGTTACAAGACCCTCTAAAGTTGATTAATAACAACCAATTTCATCATAAAGAGTTAGGACTACTGTAGCTTTTGTAATTAACCTTTAAGTGTGATGGACTTTTCCGTATATTGCCCATTTCTATTACTGACCCACATATATCACACCAGAATATCACATCTGAGGCCTCCCAAGAGCCTCGGCACACACTTTGTATCTGATGACATCATATCCCCACAGGAGTGTGAATTATCTTATTTCTCTCATATGTATTTTCTCTGCTGTTCTTGCACAAATGTATCATTTAAACCATTAGCAGCACCTAGCTCTTTCATTAGAATGAACTATATCATCCTCTCCCCAGAGGCACCCACAAGCCACCGGACTGTGAGAATACATTTCACAGAGAAGGAATATTGAAGGCGGCAACATGCCTAGGTAAAGTATTACTTAATTTATACTGCTAATGTATAACATTGATTCTCTGTGGGGAAAATAAAGGACAACATATTTTCAGAGCTCACATCATTAAGGTTTAATAATTTAGACCCAGTTAGCGTGATAATAAATATACTAGGTGAACTTAAGTGAGCCTTTTGGTGATGAATGCAATTAGAAAACATTGCACTTACATAGAAGAGTAATATGAATGGGGTGTAGAAATTAATTGGAGCTGGAGAAATAGTGTGGCCTGCGGTGTTTCACAGGAGGGATAAAAAACAGCCTATTTCTCCAAGAGACCTATGCAGAATACTAACTCTCCCCTGCATCCTGAGTTATCAATATCTACATAACTAAGGAATGGCTGTGCTGAAAAATAGTGTGCATTTTTTAGTGTGCATTCTTGTGAAGCATGTCATTTTATTGCTGTTTGGAAGCATGTCTCTATACATTACCCATCATGGTTCTGATACCTCATTAACTAAGGAATGATTGGAAACAGTTACAAATGATATATTTTTTTATTTCATAGCATTTTGATCCCTCACTATAATGACGGTGCTTCAAAATCTAAAGCTGTGATCAATGTAAAAACTGCTGTCTTTGAAAGAAAAAAGAGACAATAATTTTGTTTTCTCTTTCAAATACGCTGTTGAAGTTCTAATCCACAGTGTGACTGTTTACTTCCCACAAACATTTAGTTAACATTAGTAAATCAAGTGTTATTTTGTTACCCCTGGAAAAACACACAATCTGGTCCAAAATGTATGTCACATCTGGTGTGACATGCATTAGCCCTAGCTGTCTCACTTATTCATCCTAACCAACCCTAACTGCTTTTTTCCCCCCAAACAAACGTCCCACGTCGCCACCTGGAACATTAAAAAGGCATCGTATCATATGCTAAGATTTTTAAACTTGTCCAAAGAAAAACTTAATTTAGCTTAATTTATCAGATTTTTATTTCCATATATTTTATTTTACCAAATATCATGCTATCTGTATCATCATGGTGAAGAAGCCTGGAATGTAAGAAAATGTAAGATTTTAACTTAGCATAAGTTAAGTTGTAACATTGAGCCTTATTTCATCAGATACATAAAGTTGCACTTACTGAATAGTTTACACAAACCCTTCCAAAGAACACTGATAATGTTCCAATCAAAGACCTTGCTCTTCTGAAAAAAAAAATGGAGACCTTGCAGGTTTTTGAAGAGCTTTCCCAGTGCTAGTTTTTATGCCCCACCAAAAGATTACTAGTACGCCGCCCTTGAAAAATGAAAATCAAAGGTTTCAAAAAGCTCCTAAGGATTACAGCCAGGGAGTCTGATATCAAGCCCAGTTTACTCTTTATGATGTCATTTTCTTTTTATGGAGGAAGCAGGGGGTGAAAGCTCAAGGCAGATACAGGATTCGGGTTTGGGGTAATCTCCCGTATAACACAGTGCATAAATCTGCTCCATTGATCTCTGGAATCATACTTCTATTGACAAGAGCAAGTCTCTCTTTTTGGAAAGTGATACCTGTGCAAGGCAGTCACACTAAACATTTATAGATGTCATCCCTGCCTTGGTCTGAGCCCTTGCTCTGTAATAGCTTTTAGTGTCATGTAACACTTTAACATGTGAGTGAATGTACAAATGTGTCTGAGACCCTGCTGAGTAAGTTTACGCTAGCCGTTAATCATTGCCCGGGCCAGCTGGCTGTAGCCACTGGGCAGGTGGGCCTGTCAGATTGGCAGCCTCAATCATGCAGCACTGAAACTAGAACCTTCAGGGACAACCGTGTCCCCAATGTCTCTCAAGCCCTGGCGCTTACCAAGTGCTATTTTGACAGATACTTTACATATCTGTTGGGTGTGTTAAACTTGCTCAAGAGCAGTAATTAAATCCCAATAAACAGACACATAAAATTGAAAAGGAAGACATGATGTTTTCATTTAGTCTCTGATTTTGTAACAGTGAAACCTTAGTTGGATATATTCTCTAGTTTATGAAAGTGGATATCTTTCCCCTATACTAAGGTGGTCTTGACTTTGAAGGGAACTTCTGTGAATTATAGGGGCAGTGGGCACATAATTGTCAAACAACTGCAGTAAAAACACTTCAGGGATTTCCAGTGTACGGCCTTTGTTTAGATTCAGTCAGGCAAGAAGTGCAACTTTTCTGTTGAGACGCTAGTCTGCTAATTAGCTTGTTCAATTCAGTACATCTGCAGTATAGTTAATCTGAAGACCACATTATTCAACCACCATGGCAAGCATGACTTTAAAACTTTGACCCATCACATACCCAAAGATTTTTCATCTAGAAATTCTTTTCTCAAACCACCCTGACATCTACTATCTTCTACCTCACTAACAGACAGAGGGTGAGTGCTGTTTAAGATTTTCACTGTAAAATACCTGTAAAATGTCTTTTTTTCCATCCCTGAAGTAGCTCTGACAAGCATCTGTGGCCCCAGGAGCTGACAAGTGTCCTTTGAACCACAGAGGAATGCTGGGGCCTCAGATCAGCACTGCAGGTCACAGTGCTAAGTGCAGTTTGGCAAAATTGTACATGCTCTGTTCAATTGCCAATATGTCTTAAATAAAAATGTAATACAAATCAGATAATGAAAATTATATCTCATTTTAACTTTCTCTTGTTCTTGATAGATGATAACATATTGCTTCATTTCCCCTTTTTAAAGATCTCAAATTGCAGACATGTCCCCTAAGAATTATGCTTCACAACTAAACTCAAACATAAAATCATTTTGGAGGGAACATATTTGTATATATGGCCATTTAATATAAATGTAATTTACATGTACATGACAGATCACAAATACATTGATAGTGAAGACATCAAGGAAATGTTCTCAAACAATATATGGCAATGCTATTATGAGCATATATCTCTTTATTAGAGAACAACTAGAAAATATAGGAAATGTGTACATGGTATTAAAAAAACAAAATAGGAGTGGAATATCTGCAAAAGTCTGGTGAGAAGATAACCAGATGAAGTCCAGCAAGGACCTGGCTCAGCTTTATCTAAATGCCAAGTTGATCCTTCCATTGTCTGAAGAAGCTCGATCTGAGATCGTATTTGTGGAAGGATAGCAGGGAAGAAACCGCTTTTTGTGTTTTGCAAAAAGTGTTTTTGTTCTTGTGGAGTCTTTGCAACATTTAAGGCAAGTGTTGTCATTGTTAAATTTAATGTTTGGTCAAATTTAACAAACGTGTTAATCAGTGAGATTTATAGATGCTAATAGGCTGATTTTTAGTTTTTTCTTTGGGCAGATCCAGGCCAGTAATTTACCACTACTGCAGTAGCTAAGCTTATTGCCTGCTGGTTGTAGCTTCATACTTAGACTTCATACAGAAATGTATCACTCTTCTCATCTAACTCTCTAGAATTAGAACTACTTCCTTAAACAAACTGAGTAAATGCCCTGCAGAATGTGTGTGCTACACCTGTCAGTTTATATATGCACACATACAGTAAGTACACAAACACTAGCTGTAACAAACATGAAAACTCAATACTGTGATGTGAGCTATTACAAGTCAGCAGTGAATTAGCAGCTCCAGTGCGCTGGGAGTTTGTTATACAGTTTATGAATGACTGGAAAGCAAACCAGCTTGCCCTTTCTTGAGTTTCACACGACCATCAAACTGTCTGGTCCAGGAGCAGGCATGTACCCTTTAGTTTCTCCTCATCCCTTGCTGTGCCAGTAAATTCTCTGAAGAGCAAAGACTTCTTTACTGCAATCTTTTAGTATCACATTAACAGGAATCACAGCACCCCTGCCCCACCACCCTTTTTCTCTCAGCTTACATGTATAAAATAGCTGCACATGTAAATGTGTAAGAGACACATTTGTTAAATTAAACAGTCACTGATGTGACACTTAAATATAGAATTCTGTAACTTTGGGTGAGAACATGCTAAAAACCATTTGGACATATTCCCCTGCACTGAAGTCCTTCACTGTTGTTTCAGCATAAAGTCTTTGTAGCACATAACAGTGATATCTCACCCTGGACTTGATGTTAGTGCCACAAGAAATCACAGTGATCCAGTTAGGTACCATAGATTATATATACACATGCACTTTGCACACACACTGTATTCACATCACTCACAGTTCCGTTTCTAGTCTCCTGTTTAGAGCTGCGTTCCTGTGGGCATGATTTATAAAAACACAAGTGACAACGTGTCCTACTTGGCCTTTAAGTCCTTCATTAAGTGGTGCTGTGGTGAGGCCAGCTGAGTATTAATAGTTGGCATAGGAAACGTAAATTATTGCTCTCTTACCAAAAATGTCATTCAATCCCTACCTCAACTTGTCAAATTTGTCCTCTTGAACTGCTCCGTAAATCAAACCACATGTTCTCTGCTCAAGAAAATATTCTATATCCACAGGCTCAGCAATTGCCAAATCCACTTATCAATCAAAAACTCCATGTCTATCAATTTCAGTGGAGGAGTAATTGATTTTGCAAAGGAGTCTGTGTCCTCCACGCTGTCCTCTAATCTGTAGCCGTGTCCACTTTCTCCAGCTGCTAAATAACATCACTTTGTGTCTCTAAGGCATTAATTAGGTGCCACGTGTTGTTGACCAGCCTGTCATAACAACAGTGTTTAAAAGTGATACCCAGGGTCTATTTTGAGCTACAATGACCTAGGGGCCATTTGAAGATGAGGGCAAGGTGTGAAGGAAAGGACTAGCATTGTGTTAACATGTAGCCACCATGAACTATAGTGGCCTTAAGTGCAGTTCTTCTGAAACGGTTGAAGTATTTTCAACATAAACAATCAGTTTGTATTTTTTATATAGTCTAACTGCAATAAAATGTTTTACAGATGCTTTCTATACAGTGGGAAATAATTAATCTGGAAGTTGAAGAAGTGATATCAGGTGACAGTAACCAATATATAAACAAAAGTTGTATAGAAAAAGTCCCATTGGGCAAATTGAGAAAGAAAAAACTAAGTAGAAATTTAATGTTTACTCTAAAGTTAGGTGAAGCGTTTAAACTGCCACCACTATTATATTTTTAAAAACTATAAAAAATATCTTGAATTACGAAATTATTTCTGAAATTATGCAAACGCTAGTTTCAAAATAAACATTTTAAAATACATGAGAAACAGTAATTGATAATAAAATCTTGTAGCTCAGCTCTTAAATCCTTATTATGTCAAATTTATGGAACACATGAAAGTTAATATCTGGATCCACATGAATTTCTGTTCCCTCCATACTGTGTAGAGCCAAGCACAATCCCGTCCATGGGAAATGGAGGGTCGTTTTAGATGCTGTTAGCACTGCTGACACTCTGGGGAATTGTTTACTTAAATATGATTTAGTGGTAAATGAACTCAAATATGTTGTTGTCCTCCGCTCCATGTGTAAATCCTCTCAGCATCACTGCTGAAGCGGTCACAGGTATAGGAATGGATTCCCTCACTGCCCTGAAAACATCTGCTGGGCTATTTAGCTAGCTAATAGATCAGCGAGAGAGGGAGGAGAGGAGGTGCAGGTGTTCCTGGCCAGAGCCAGAAGACATCAGACCAAAAGCCCAGGCCAAATCCACCAGAGCACAAACGGAATGACTCACAGCCTCTCACAGATAATAAAACAAGCATAAAGTTTGCTTAAGGTACAGGTGGGGGTATTTTGCACCGTACTCAAGAGAGACTAGGCACCGGCCCGGTACGGGGAGAAAGGTAATTGGATGCATATGGGAGGAGGTAAATGAAAGAATTTTCAGAATATCTCTGTGGAATACCTAATGGGGACAGGACAGAAAAGGAAATTAAAAATTATTTGAAGCAGATGGACTGTTCTTTGAGTTTTTCAGGGAAATTTATTAGTGCTGTGAAAGAAATGTCTGTTTATTTTGTGCTGCCATGAAATGAATGGCCTGCTGAGTTGTGCTTGTGTTAGTTTATGACTGGCTGGCCATTATTCATAATTTAGAATGCATTTGTTATCGATTCATGATTTAGCATGATTTATTGGTGCTTGTCAGGTTTCATTCAAAACTCCACCAGTTTTGTTTCAACAGCAGGCCCAGAGTTTATGAAAAATATAAACAAAGTTGGGCGACATGCGGATACAGTTTCATTTGTACCTTATTACATAACAGTCTTGGCTGGATTCAGATGGTGCCTCAATGTAATTCATTTGTTCCTGTTATTTCTTTATAGCCAAAAACAATAAAATGAAATGTTCTAGAATACAGTATCAGTCAAAAAACACTTTGTAATGGAAATGTTGATGGGGAAACGTCAAAATCCCTCCAAGTTCAGACACTGTTTAAAGTTCAGTTTGGTCAGGTAGGAACATAATATTAACAATTGATCAAAAACAGCAGTTTTGTATTATGAACCTATCCCGAGAGGATTTCTTAGGAAGCTGTTTTATTCCTACAGCAAGCATCATTAAATCTACTGGCTCTGAACTTCTGGGAACATTAAGGTTAGAACTGATATTAACCCAACATATGGTTTTACTTTGGGGGAAATTTCTTAAGATTAAAAGTCTCACAATAAAATAGGGTCAACTCAATCTACTACAGTTGTACACATTCTGTTGTAAATTTAGGCCTACTCATAACTTCACCTTTAATTTCCTCAACATTGCATTTAGAACATTATCCTCATGAAGATTAAGACAAAAAAAATCCAAAGTAGCTGATGCCATGTTCTGCTTATATCATCAAAGTTGTGACTGAAACTGTGCCATCTATAGGCAAGGGAAATGTTAGCTTCAAATCTCCAGTTTGGCACCACCGGCAGACTAAGAGTGTTAAAACTAAACAACTAACTGAACTAACCAATTGAAGGAGGTAGCGACATGACGTGTCTAGATCTGCAGGTGCTACAAGTTTGATGGTCTAGTTCAGACATTTTGACTTCAGGAAAAGCATAGATGTTCTGTTCTACTTGTGTGTCAGTGTGTGACATCAAGCCAAAGTGAAAAGTACCCTCGGAACCATGAATGAGCAAAGCAGATTAATAAAAAAATAAAAATAAAAAAATTTCCCCTTTATTCTGTCCTAAACAACTTATGTCCTAAATTACATATGCCTCTTGTGAAACTCAATGTACATCGAATTACAAGTTCTGCTGTAACTTACCTTAAAATCATACTCATAAAATAAAGATTATGCTAAGAAACTGAGTAAATATAACATATTATACACCTTGGGAAGAACCTGATGTACAGTACTGGATGAGACCCTAAAAGACATTTCATTTCGTTACAGATAGAAAATGCACACACTTTACAAGAAAAAAAGTGTGTCTCCAGCTGATTCATTCTCTTCCTCTTCATATGTGCCCCTTGGAGGTGCAGGCCAAGAAGGTGGATATGTTGTGAGAATTGTGAGAACAAAAACAATTCTCACCTTGAGATAAACAAGAGGTAACGCCAGTGCTTTCTCCCTTCCTGCTGCTCAGTTCCATCCAGGACAACCAGGAATTCAACCAACAGTGGAGTTCACCCACTGTCAGTATAAATAAAAAAACTAGATCCAATGAGTTCTGACAAAGCAGTGTGTAATGGGATTTGATGTCTGTGGGTGTTGATGAGGAGACAAAGTTGGAATCAATATGACAAAAAAAGAAATGTAGAGAAATCATAAACTTGTCTGAATGTTGAAGAAAGGCTTTGTTTTTTTCTGATACATTAAAATGATCTAAGTCGTTTTTTGTTTTGTTTTGTTTTGTTTTGTTTTGTTTTGTTTTGTTTTGTTTTGTTTTGTTTTGTTTTGTTGAAGACCTTAATGTCATGCAGCCTTAGCCTCATTTGGCATTTGACTTGAAATTTTATCAGAGCCAAAGTAATTTTGGTATACACAAGAGCAGGTACAGTTTGGCGGTTTGTCATGTGTGATTATCTCTTGAGCAGTAAGCACTCTTTCATATCACTGGACTGTGCCTGTTTCTTCTGAATCTAAACTGAGCTGTACCTTTCAAGTCTTAGATCAGCATTACTCATGTACACAAACAAAACCCCTCCTGAAAGCTCTAAAGCCTTTCTGTGTCTGTCTGAGGTTAGTAACGCTCCAAAAGCTGACACATGGTAGAGGAAAGAGTTGCTTCATTAGTAAGAGGTGAAATTGTGTCAAAAAGACCTAATTTGCTGTGCAGAAAAGGAAATTAATAGGCTCCAGATTGCTGCTTCAACTGAAGTAAATTAAGTTCAAGGTTGACTAAATCATTTGGTAATAAAGTGTCTTCCCTGTATTTTATAGACCTTAGGCATGGCTGACAAAAAGGACAATGACTGTTATGTGTGAACTGACAGAATCAGCTTAATTGAGGGTAAAGCACAGGGGAGGTGTCAAATCAAAAAAGTATAAAAGTGATTAAATCAAGCGTATATTTTGACACTTACTGTATTGTGGAACAATTATAATGATGTTGCATTTAATGCAAACAGTAGTAGTAGTAATTCATTGTGGTCCCCAAATTGTGGGGCGTGTTAGATCATAACCGCTATGAAACATTCAGAAAAAACGTGTCGTCGTTAATGTCTCTCCATCTCTTTATTCACTATTGAGTTTGCTCGTCCACTACTCTTGTATTTAGCCAAACTCATCACTGACCCCTTGGGTTGTTTCTCCTGTAAGTCTTTGACATATACTGGAGAAGAAACAGCATTTATGACATCATTTGAATACTTACATTGTCATCAGTATGTCAATGATTGATTAATGAATGATTATAGTTAATTTCAGCTTTGAGCAACATGATCAGATGTAACTCTAAGCTAGAGAATTGCAAATACTCGCAAAGGACTCATATGACGTGCATGTGGCTACGCTATGCCACAGAAGTGGTTGGAGGAAAGCAGCAGTGTGTTCTGAAGAATGCTCTAGTTGTACTCAAAGCTTGGCAATTGCATGCAAAACTAGTAAAAGCACATCACAGTTCGCTAATACTGAGGTGCCAGTACCTGTGTACTGAGCTTTTTTCTTAAAAGCTCTTATTATCTCAGGAATCAAACAAATTGTGTTAAAACAGTGGGACATTTAACACATAAACACTCCTCAGCAGCTGGTGGAGACCAAAACAAAGCTGAAATCAGAATAATACAAATAGAATTTGATGTGGATTTACTTCAAATTAATTATAATATGGTTCCACGTGAGCTGGATATGCAAATAGGTATTGTTATCAGATAATAAGACTGTCTTCAGCTTTTCCCAAGTGGGCCAAAAATAAGTTTTATGGATTATAGCATTAAAGGCCCTATAACTAATTTCAGATGTATTTTTGAGAACCAAAACAAACTCAAGACCACGTACCTTTTTTCCTGAAAGTCTTAAAGGTGTGAATACTGTCACGCCTTTAAGACTATATACCTTTACTTTTTGCCCCTCCCATCCCGCTTCTGCAACTACCGTATGTAGCTTGTGAAAAGCTACCAGTAACTGTTAGCTCTCTCTGTGCAAAAGAATGCTACCTCTTTGATCTGAGGTCCAGAAACATGAAATGGACTAGAAAAGCTTGCAAGGAGTAGATGGACTTAACAACATATATTGTCAATTTTTTTTACTTTAAGTATAAATAAAATTTATAAAATATTACTTATTTCCAGTTTAATGTGATTTGAGAAACAACATTTTCAGCAATGCATGTTCTCATACATTGTCAGTACCTTAGGTCTTGACAATAACAAAACACTCTCAATCATAATTAAAAGTTGCAATTCAGACAATTACTTTGATGAAAGGATACCAAGCATCAGAGTTTCATTGGTAATATTGTAATGATGTGCCTTTCTCTACCAACACTAACATCACTCTTACTATCTCATAATGAATGAGGGACTTGCTTAAAATGAAGTGGCATGTCAGCAGGGGAACAGGGCTTTGTCATTGTAATGAATGCCAACATACTTAACCCCAACATTTTAGACATTAGTTTCCACTGCTGAAAGTCCAGAGAGGCTGCTTCTGGAAACACTTTTCATACCGGGTCTGCTTTTAGCCTCCTCCTTTCCCACCTCGAACACATGGCAGACATGAACATCATATGATTATACCAGCTTTTATTCTCATTATGTTTTGATGTGTTTAAATTTCTTAAGTAAGTTCAAGATGTGGCAGACAGACAGAGAGCCAGCGAGAGAGAGTTAAGGTGAGAGGGAAAAGAAAGCACAGTAGAGACCAAGACTGTTTGAACTGAGAGTATAATGTAGTCAGGATGGAATCTGTCACTCAGCTTATTGCATGTTGATGACTCAGGGTAGTTTCAGCTGTAAGCAGCTCCTGATTTATGGACAGTCGGTGAACTCCTGTGGGCAGTGAGGTAGGGAGAAGAGGGAGATCACAGCCCCACAACCACAGCAGGGCCTCTTTTTCAACAGAGCAGAAACAGAAAGAGGGGTTAGAGAGAGAGAATATCTGAGAGAGAGCGAGAGAGGCAGGGCCTGCATTTTTCCCCATCATGGCAGACTGCTTTGCGCGGCAATTAGCTATGTCCTCATTTAGTTTGCCCCGTCCCAAAGGGTAATGAAAGTCATACATCATCTTCAGGGCCTGCTAATTATCCAGCTCAGTTGCAGGTAAGCTTTGTAACCATGAGAAGGCCCTGTCACCCAGATATTTATTGCTCTTCCAATAAGCGGGTAAAAAATACTCTCTTGAAAGGTTGCCTGTAC
>OMLM01000237.1:78886-90397 GCA_900302695.1 Helostoma temminkii | reverse complement strand
ATCAATACGTTTCTGTTGATGGTCTAACTGCCTATCAGTCCTTATACCACTTTCAGTCCAATCCAGTACATAAAGGTGACAGGACGGTGAAGACTAGTCAGAGATTTTGCCTGAACAAAGTATTTCCCCTCCCATAGTCCTCCTCTTTAACCTTCTATTATGCTGCATTCTAACAGGACACACCTCCATTAAAAACCTCACTCAGCCTGACCTTGAATTTTCCACATGTTCAGCCTTGTCTAAAAACAACAGGTTTGTTATATTAAATATTACTTTTGATATTAACTGGTTAAGCAGAGCTCCTCAAACTCCCCAGCACACACGAGCACCTCAGTGGCTGCCTCTAGTGTGTCCAGACAAAGATACAGTGAATGGTTATCATGACATATTCATAAACACATGCCCATAAAGCATCCTAATAACCAATATACATTGATTTCTATCAAATTTGAAATATTAAATTAAAGCTTTTCCCACTGGCGTTTAAACACACTGAATCCAATTTGTAACTAGTAAAGACGCACACAAATTAAAACTAAACGAGACTGACAACTGCATCATATTGATGTCTCAGGATTTTGACTCGACAGGTTGCCATATTTTTTTTACATAACCACATCTCAAGTGTACATTTGAGAATCGATTAAAATTTGCAGCCTAATATGCAAATTCAACACACCATTGCCTGCTCCTGAGAGACAGGAGGAAAGAGACAGACAGCCTCTCAAAGTAGGCCATGTCAGCAGCTGATTAATAATCTACATATGGATATGGAGATGAATAGAAAAATTAATCATTGATAGAGATGCTTTCTCAGAGTCACTTGTCAGTGAGGTTCACACTGAGCTCTTCCTTCTGCAGACAGAAGGGAAGGATGAACGGTTACTGGACTTCAGTCATCAGTGCAGATAATTTTTAAATATTTAATCTACGCATAGGGACCTAGCATAAAAACTTTTTGTTTAACTTTCTCTGGTCTGTACACACAAACAGTTATCCTGCAACGTGTGCCCTCCTATTTTCTACAATTCCAATTTTCACATTATACAGTAATTACGACTAGTGCATGGTTAACTTGCATTATAGCGATTCTTTGCCCCGGATGTGCAACAGTTTTCCACATGCACCCCATGCATGGCTCTGTGAAAAGCTATAGTTCCAGTCTTGTCTACAAGCTGGTGCCCTAGCCCTTCCCCAAAACCTTTACACTCAGAAAAGTATGTATGTGTTTACAGTTATTTATAGCTTGCCACATCCAGTCTGGGAAATTAACAGTTCATTTCGAAACCCTAGAGCGCAGCTTGGACCAAGAGGATAATCTTACATGACAGGTTATGGAGGGTGTGAGCACGGAGCAAGGAGAGTGGTGATGTCAGGAGAGTGTCTGAGGGTGAGAAAGGGAGAGGGCTACTCTTACAAAAAGCACAACAAACCATTAGAGGGAGAGGTCAAGCTGGAAAATGAAAAATAATTAGAGAAATCAATAATGGAAACAACATTTTTAACTCCATTATATGTCTCAATAAATAGCAATTTTTCCGCTGCAATTCTTCGCAACATGGAAAACAATTTAATCATGCAGACACACATGATGCTGTTTCTCAACATGCATTCTGCCATACACTGAAGTGCTTTATTGGTTAAAGAATCCATACTGGCAGAGCCACGGGTCCACTGCATAGATAATAGATTTTTAATGGAGCAGTGATGGTAAGGAGACCCTCTCTAGGGAGGTATCACAGACAAACACTGAGACTCAAAGACCCATCCTAAAGCCTTGATAGACCACCACACCCTACCACTGCTATCCAATGACATCATCCTCCTAAACAACCACCAAACATAAGTGTCGACTGGCAGATGACAATTCACTTTTTTTCCCTTTTTAAGCCCAATAAAAGATTAACGGCTATGTGAATCATGACACATCTTTAAATTTTGATTCAATAATTACCTGCTGTGATTTTGCTCAAAGAGAATCTTTATAGACAAACATTTAATAAACATGCCCTCCTCCCGACATTTCATGCCTTGCAACATTTAGAGAGAGCGTTTCTGTGTGGCTCTCCGTATATATGTGTGCATGCTTAAACAAGCTGCTCTTAGAGGCACGAGAGCTCAAGTGACCTTTTCCCTACTGGGTCATCCTTTTAGTGTGTTGGGCAGGGTGAGACAGTGGAAGCAGCAGCAGAGATGAAAAGGCCAGCTGACCTCCACACAAAGGCCTGCCAGTTAGAGGAGGCATGAGGCTTATCTTCAGACACCAAACACCCCAAAACTCATCAGTAGTGTTTTCTTGGCAATAAGACAAATAGCTGAATCTTCTAAAAGTTCTTTTCATTTGTGCATATGTGATTGTGAAAGTGTGTATAGTAATAATTTAAGGAGTCACATAAACAAATCTGCCAATCTTACAATATTTTGTAAGTTCTTTAAAGAAAAAAAGTGTTTTGCACAAAGCTTTAGTATGAACAACCTAATAAATCAGGAATAAAGACAGCACTGGAGTCAGGAATATGACAATGCTCACTATGACAAAAAAAGCACCCATAAAATAAGCTCACAAGTATACACAAGTCACATTTAGACTTTAAACAAAGCAATTCACCAAAGTTACTGTTTGTAAAATCATGTAACAAGAGGAGCCACTCTTATGTTGGCATGCAGCTGGGCAGCACCTACGCTACAGCTGTTCAGAGAAAGAGACAGCAGATTAACATCACACCTATATCATCTTCTTGACTATCTCCAGCTGTTCCTCAGCTGCCTGATATTTGCCTAGACTATGAACACTACGGAGACTCACACTAGATGTGCTTAATATTATCTAAGGTACTCCAAAATATGTGATCATGATAAACACTATATGGGTGTTGTTCATATAGGATGTTGTGGTGAGCGGCAGTCAGTGATAATGGTCAGGTAATCATAAACACACAAGTGAACTACTTTTACTTTGTTGTCTACAACTTAAATGTTTTGATACTACTACTGTGTATGATGAATACAAAGCACTGTGATAAAGACTGATGCCAGCTCGCAATGGGTACATTGTTTTTCTCTTGTCTATTACGTTATGGTCAACATTTCAATGACGGCCAATTAAACATCAGTGCCTTCTTCTACATGTTTTTCCTTTTGGACCGACTAAAAGCTTTCACAGGCAGCCTCCAGAGCACGAATTATTCTATGTCAGCTGTATAAAAGCCTTGTAATGGAATCTAACTTCCGCAGTAATACATTCAGTTTTTATTCAGTGTGACGGGGCGTCACCCTTGCCTGTGTGACAACTATCGGCAGCAGCAGCCTCATACTCAAGATTGTCTTTACATGACACAATACTCCTGGTAACGGAAAGTAAATCCCCCCGTATAATTACGTACATTTAACAACCTTCGGTTTCTTTTTCGAAGTGACACAAGGAGGGAAACCACGGCGGTGTCATGATATCATTCCCTAACCAAGTTTCGACAGCCGAACTAGCGGGAGACTGTTCATTAAAAATAACACGTAATTGGTACAGGCAAAATCCATAAGAATATATGTTCATTACTCATACATGTAGTCAAAACGCAAGCCGGGTTAAAGTCTTGTCGTTAGATAACGGTAACGGAAAAGCTCGTCGGTGAATTAAAATGTTTGTGAAAGCTAACTAGCTGACATGTTTTAACTGTAGACCGCAATAATGTCCAGCTGCGAACAAAACACTGAAAGCATTTTAAAGCGTACCTATTACTAAAAGACAGTCACCACCGACATATTTCGGACAGAGGAATGTGAGCTGCATACTTACAACAAGCAGAGGTCTAATTAGCGAAAAGAGGGACGTTTCGTCTACCAAGGAAGAAAAAAATCTTTCAACTCTGTTGCCTCTCAGCTGTAGTGGAAAGAAACAAAATGTTCTTGGTCTGCTTCCCACCGTCTTCAGATATCTGTACCTTATTCTCTCTCAGAAAGTCTTTTTTCGCTAGATAAAAGCACCACACATTCATTGGTTCGGAGTAAAATGAACCCGCGTTGAACAATGTGCTTCCCTGGACACAGAAAGATGAGGAGCGTAGAGCCCACGCCCAGCTCTATCAAACATAGAACCGCCCCGGTTACCATGCATGTTGCTGTGGCGTTCATGTGCTGTCGGAAATATCACAACTGCCTTTATAGTTTAGTCCAAGTATATTGCCACTTAAAAAATGCGCTGGTACGTGATGGACTAGGATCCTTGCAGCTATTTGAATGCAGTCAGGAATACCTAGTTTATCAGACTATTGAACTATGTGCGCTATAGTCTAGTATTTTCAAATCAAATCAAACCCCCCTAGCTAAACCACATTAACCATTATCAGTGGCAGAGTCTATAACGCGCATTCGCAAGCAGCATCACATCACTGGATTCGAGTTAAGGTTATAGTACTGGTTACTAGCAGTAACAAAACAGTTTTACAAATTACTTTTTTGTAAAGAGATACACTGAAAGCGTCCCATTAATGACCAACCCTGCACTACATTTCCCGGGGAGCCAAATGGCCGTATCCAGGAAGTCGTCTGTGGTTGTCAAGTAAACATTTGCGTGTGCTCAGTATTTTTAGATCGCAGTTGACTCAAACAGGTAAATATATTCTTAGACAAACGACACATTTATTTGGAAGTACTTGTTTGCTTCGAGTGTACCAAGCTTGCGTAGCATATAAGCAAATAAGTTAATTTTAGTTAAGATTAAATTTAGCGCTACAAGCTCGTTAAGCTATTTCAGTCCTGCAAAGTATTACCTCATTGTTTGAGAGCCGTTCATCCACGTTTGTTTAGATGCATTAAAATTGTTCATTTCAGGCGGCGGAGGCAGAAAGAGATGATTTGCTGTCATGGGTCTAAGCCCCAGGAGGTCCGGCCTGGTACAGCACGGGTTCTGGTGACTGAGATGAGTGGGTCAGGCCAGATCAACCCAACTCCTTTAAAGAAACCCTGTGATGACTCTGAAACAGCAGTGGAGCTTTACCTTTCTCCAGAGCAGTTGGTATGTTTGTAGAAGTGCTCTGAACAGAATATTTCCTGTCTTTGATTCGTGTGGTTATTCTGTGTGCATGATGCCAGTTACTATTTCACATCATAGGCTTCATACAGTTTGTTACATCACAGTCATAGGTGTATAAATAACGTATGACAAATATGTCAAATGAAGACAAACCAGTTCATTTTAGTATGTCAGCAATGGTCAGCTCAAACACAAATTCTGTTTTGTTTATGTTCCTCACAGGAGTTGCTATGTGGGACTCAGGACCTCTCTCATATAACGTCACTGGAACTCTGTGTAGACACACAACAAAACACACTGGGTAACTTTGGTAAGACATACAGTACATCAAGATGTTTCGAAATGAAAATCGTCTTTAATTAATTCAATCCACATTGCCCAGGTGCCAAGCTGTGTGCTCATTACAGCTCACTGTTTGCCATTGACATTGTTTGTATTGTTTACGTCAGTTGTTGTTTATGTGAACATGAGCACACACACAGTGCCTCCTTATATTTATACTCAGATTTACAAAAAGCGAAACACATAAAGAACGTCATAAAGATTAGTACTCTGTGTACAGTGATGATTCATGAGAGATGCTTATAACCACAACCTCAGTCATGAGCCATAATTAGATAAGAAATAAATTAAGACATTGCCATGATGCTCACTGTGTTCCCACTAGTTTTACCATCAGGTTTACCAACCGGATGGTAGAGGAACATCTTCATTACTCTTACCAGAAAATTCTTGATTGCTCAATGAGTGCAGGCATTGCATTGCTGTTTGTACATGTGTGAGTCATGTTACTCCTTACTGTAGAGAGAGTCTTTCTTATCTGTACATCTTGTAGGTGCCTACTTGCCCAAGCTGGTGCAGCTGAAAATGAACAACAGCATAATCACGTCAGTAAGGTAAACGTAAAGTTACACAACACAAAAAATTTTTTTTTCTTCGTTTGTATTTATGAAAAGCAATGTGTCATAGAATCCCATACAAGCACAATCATAATATGTCTATACTACTGATTACTATACTTAGTATGTTTACATATAATGTATTTGTTTTGATACACTATATGTAATTTGACAAAGAACAGTGTTAGATGGAGATTATTATGATTTCACACTGATCACCTTTTTTGCCAAACAGCATATTTTAACAGTTATGGGTATTTACTGTGTACTCTACCTTGTGGAAAAAGTGTAGTGTAGAGTTCTGCACTGCTTCAGAGCAAGCTGTCTGAACTGTAACAGCTGTAACAGGACTCAGAAAGGTACACACACTTGGACACACTTGTGATTGGTTAAAAGTTTATAAAAAACATGAGGCAGAGGTTGGCAGATGAGGGGACTCAGGAACCAAAATCAAAACTGGTGAATACTGGCTAACTGGATGCACAGGTAGGTAGACAGGAAACCTGTACACAAGAGATGGAGGTTAGTGATGAACCAGTTTTAATTCAGGTAAGCATTCTGGTAGGTCAGATAAGGGTACTCAAAGAAAACAGACTGTGAATAATAATGATTGAAGTCCAGGGACAACAGGAAACAGGAAATACTGCAGGTCGGGGTGAGTATTAGACGGATACTGCCAGACGGATTGTCCACTGATCTTGTCCACTATCCTGCTCTCTGCCTCGACTGTCCAGTTCCAGTCCTACTACTGATTTTACCATATCAATCAGCTTGTTCAGTCTGTTGCCCTCACCGTCATCTCACAGTCATCAGAGAACCTTTTTAGTTGGCAGGTTCCTAAATTGTAGCAGAAGTTGTAGCGGAGGTGTAGAGTGTAAACAGGAATGATGCCAGTACGGTCTCTTGAGGTGCCCCAGTACTGATCATCACCACCTCAGATACACTGTGGCCACCCAGTTAGGTAGTCTGTGACCCACTCCACAGTGTGGGTTTGCAGCAAGCAGTATGCTCTGTGCAATAGGAAAATGATGGCATCCTCCACCCCAATGTAAGCTGTGGATGTTAGATTAGATGGTGGAGGTGGTAACATAGGTGAGCACCTCCACAGCGAAGTGGCAGAGGTGTTCCTGGAAGGAGGCATGAGATGCAGAGGCCCATTGTCATCCAGGGCGGAGGGATGGTGTGTAGTGATTCAGAGGCATCAGGTTAGTATATTTAGAGAGTATATGAGGTGTTGGAGCAATCATCCTTTAGGACGGCACACACATATACACCTTGCAAATTATCCTTATAACAGGAGAGGTGGAGAATTATTACCAGAGAAACTGTTAAGGGATGCACTGTACGAACAGAAGGATACAGAGCTGTCTGCACCACCCTGAGAGGATCAGGGCAGAGCCAACCGGACGTGGACTGCCTCTGATAGTATTTCCTGCTCTGGGCTGTGGGAGCTGTAGTGAAGAGGGTGTAACACAGTTGTAGATACACTGAGAGGGGTCAGGACAGAAGAGAGGCCTAAATATAGGGGAAGAGAAAGGATTTTCTAGCTTTATTGGCAATGGCACCACATAGCCTTTCCCATGAATCACAATGTTAACTCCTTCCCCTGCCTCTAAATCAAGTTTGTATTATTTTGTCTCCTTAGAGATCTGGGAACCACCCTCTCTCACCTCCAGGTGCTATGGATGTCTCGCTGTAGCATAACAGATCTAGATGGCATTTCTGCTTTGTCTTCTCTTAAGGTAGAGTTTAGTAATAACAGATTTCTTTGTGGAAAGGCAGTTTAACGTATTTCATGTCAGATATATTCCTCTGTCAGATGCTGTGATCCTGTGTGTTACATTTCTCATTAACCCTGTCTGTACATATTTATCTGCTAATATTTATAATCACACATTTCCTTCCCGTGTTAATACCTGTCTGTATTTCCCTTCCCTGCTTTCAGGAGTTGTATGTGGCCTACAACAATGTGTCAGACCTGAGCCAGGTTTGCATGTTGGAAAACCTGCACCTGTTAGATCTAGAAGGGAACGATGTGGATGACTTAGTCCAGGTTCAGTATTTGGGGTTGTGTGGGAATCTCCGGACACTTACCTTGGAGGGAAACCCTGTGTGTGTGCGCCCAAACTCCGCTGCCACCCAGGTAGGATATTATTCTGCTAATGTTGTTTATACAATATAGCAATTAATATACATTTGTCATCATGGCATTTGAATAACACATATCGGGTTTAACACCCCTCTGTCTGTCCTTATCAGGCTCCTTGTTTGTTCTTGATTCAGCACACACAGATATTCAACAAATAAGCATTGTTCTAAAGAGACACTCATGGAATTGGAGACCCAAGGCCAAATTTAGCCACAAAAGTCATCTATCTGACTGTACTGTACTTTACACCAACAGTTCAGCAATTGTGCAATCAGACAAGAGTGTCAATGCAAGAACATTTGATGGAGATGTATGTGTTATTAGTTTTCTATAAACATACTGTGAACACGGTGGCAAATACCCTTAAAATCCTAGGTTCTCATGACATGTAGGACTCACAGCCAAGTTAGGCAAGCGTAAGAATTGTCAGACTGGCCAAAGGTATAACGGTTTAAGCTGAATAAGTGCTTGAGCAAGGAGCTGGGCAGAGTTCCCAAAAAGGAAGTGTTGAATTCAGTTGATGTTGTAAAAGCCAAATTGCAAATGCAACTTGTGGTTTGATGTCTGTATCATTCAGTTAGTTCTCTCTCCTGTGCTAGCATATCCTTGTGGCTTTGTCAGATAATGACTGAAATGTAATTAGTGTGTGCTGAGACATGAAAGCATCAGGGTGATCTCACTGCTCTGTATCTGGGTATTCAACACACCAGAGAGTACACTGGAAGAGAGGAGGCCCTCAAAAAAATCTAACATAACAGCCACACAAAACTAACATTACTCTTACTTAAATCACATTCAGTTCTTTGTGAGGACATGGTATCACAGATTTAATGTTTTAATATTACATTACAGGGCACCTGGTATTGAGTGTAACTAGACATTAAGGGCATAAGTTGCATATTCACCTTTAGCTAATTCAAGACACAGTGTGCTGTGAGTTTCAGGCCTCTGTGAATGTGTTTATTTACACCCACCAGCAGAGCATTAATTCCGAAACTAGGGCAATGAGAGGAGCTGCTGAGCTGAATATGCATTAGGCCTGTGCTTTGTAGTGACTGAGGGGTTCTTGGATGTACTCTTTTGCCAAACTATCACTTCTCTTGCTCTTTCTTCCCTCCAGACACACAAACAGATACACATCCGCTTACTTCCTCTCAATCAGCCCTCATTCTCCTTCTCTTTTCTCTTTCGTTTCCTCCATGCCAGCCCTTTACTTTTCTTTTTTAATTCATTGCATTTGTGTGGTCGGGTGAAGGGCAGGAGTGCCAAGCCCTAATTTGATCGCTCCATAGCTCAGTGATTTACTGGACTGGAGTCTCTCTTCCTCTCTCTGTGTGCTGATAAAAGACCAGGCCAGAAGGCCTGAAGACTTTAGTAGCACTAGTTATTAATCTGCATAGCTTTACACATTTCCCCCCATTGTTAATTAAATTAAAACTTTATAATGGTAAAAACGGAGTGAAAAGCATACCACAGAGCCTCACATTGCTGGGAAAAAGAATTTGCCACCTTCCTATTTTTTTTATTTTTTTCATATTTGTCACACTTAAATGATTCGGATCATGAAATAAATTTTAATTTTACACAAAGATAATCCAAGTAGTTTGTAAGTACAAAGTAGCAGCTTTTAAATGGCGATTTCTTTTATCAAACGAAAAAAGCTGCTTGGCCCTATTTAGAGAAGTACACTCACTGGCCACATTATTAGGTACACCTGTACAGTATAGTGCAAGCTGATACATCAGCTCTGCCATGAATTCTATTTTAACAAGGTTATAATTTCTCAGTGTTTAACTTGAAAGTGTCAGACAGGTGATGTTCATTTTATGAAATGCTGTGTTAGTTTTACGCCAGATGTAACAGGATGCACACCTGTTAAAAAGTTCAACTATTCAGTCCACAGTATTCCATCCATATTTAAGAACATCTTTGGGATAACCAAGATGTTTTTTGGCAAATGTTAAGTGAGCCTTTGTGTTCTTTTTGGTCATCAGTGGCTTTTTCGTCTTGGAACTCTCCCTTATGCCATTTTTGCCCAGTGCCTTTCCTATCCTATAGTTTTGGTAGGCTGGCCACTCCTGGGAAGGTTCACCACTGTTCCAAGTTTCTCTTTTTGTGGATAATGGCTCTCAATGTGGTTTGTTGGAGTCCCAAAGCCTTAGAAATGGATATGTAACCCTTGCCAGACTGTCTCATCTGTTCTTGAATTTAGATCACGGCATGATGTGTTGCTTTTTGAGATCTTTCAGCATGCTTCACTTTGTCAAACTGCTTGTATTTTAATTTGTTTTAACAGGTCTGGCAGTAGTGACAAGTTTTCCAAAAAAAACCTGTTTAATCACAGTTCATTCATGATTTAGCAGGGGGTGGCAATTGCTTTTTCACATAGGGCCAGGCTGGTTTGAAGAGCTTTTTCCTCTTAATAAATTAAATCATAATTTATAAACTGCATTTTATATTTACTCTGGTTATTTTTGTGTAATACTAAAGTTAGTTGGATGATCTGAATCATTCAAATGTGACAAATGTGTAAAATATAACTGTTTTATAACTGTTACTGTTTTATGTGCTTGTGTGAGATTTCAGTTTAGGAACCCGCACATCGTAGTTCCACTATACATAACTTTTGTAATGTACCTTCTTATACTCCACGACTCTTTCTCATTAGGTCTTGAAACACCAGACTGCTTCTTACATTCACTCTGTGTCTGTCTTCTCTATGTGTCCTCTCTTATGGGCAGACTGCAGACTATAGTTATCGGGCTTCAGTGAGGGAGTTGGTCCCTCAGCTGCGTTACCTAGACAATGTAAGGGTGGAGGAGGACAGCCTGAGCTGCAGCATCACCATGGGAGAAGATTGGACTATTCTCCAGAACTCCATCAGAGACTGCAACTCCTCTCAGTGTGCTACTGAAGAGGGTGAGTGTATGTATGTGTTGTTTTGAGACAGTCAACCCAGACCATTTAATCACAGCAGTATTTAATGAGCCACTTACTTTCGTCTTTGCAGATGAGACAGCAGACAGTGCGTGTCCTCACAGCAGACCCAGCTCAGCCAGACGTCTTCTTTCCAGCTCATCCTGTGTCTGGCCCCTTTCATCAGCAGGCTCCAGACCCATGTCAGCAACCAGGCCTGGATCCAAAGCTAGTTCTGTAGACTCAGACCTAGCAGCAGTGGAGGCAGAAACCAGCACCCTTACACATGGTTAGGCAATCAACAGTCTTACTCAACACTGCCACCAAGAGGACTTAACTGAGTCATAAGAGACTGTTTTATCTGTTGATTTTTGAAGGAGCTGGTACAATCCTGTTCTGTGGAAACCCTGTTCAGGCTATTCGAGCAAGGCGAGAAAAGTTAAAGGTAGGTGGCATACATTAACAACATAAACATAAAACATAAAACATATAAACAATAATATATATATACTGTATAT
>OMLM01000237.1:48850-77129 GCA_900302695.1 Helostoma temminkii | reverse complement strand
ATGACATATCAAATATTGAAACTTATACATTTTTTAGATTTTTGAGAAATATATGCTCTTTATAAATTGAATTTAAAGTATGAAAGACAGGAGAATGCTTACTTCTTTAAAAGGGACCTTAGGAAGCTAATTGTTTATTTTTTCCCTAACACACCTTTACCCACATAGTGTATACTAATGCACCCTTATACCTTTAGAATGCTGGCTTTTAAACTTTGTGCTGATAATAATAATCAGGATGTTCTTTAGTTCAGAGGAAACAACACCGATGATTTTTAAATCTGCAATTAGTAATATGTTATTAGTTTTATTTTCTACCAAATTAATCGTAAATGGGACCAGACTTGTTGTGTCTCAGCTGTTCTAGTCCACTTCATGTTCCTGAGCTACACACACATCTTGTTGTTGTACTCTTCTTCATTTTTCTGGCCGGCCTGTATCGCTAGGTGGCAGAGCAGGCACAAGCGTAAGTTCTCTTTTCAAACGAACAGCTGACACAGAGCAGCCTGCTGCAACCAGACTGCAGTGCAACCTAAGCTTAACTAATATCATTACTACCATGATCTTCGTAAAAATGTGAAAATTTACACACTATTACACCTAACATTTTTATTCAAAGACAATGTATTAGTAATAGTGAGCCAGTGATTAATAAATAATTACTTTTTGCTTTTGTTTACATTTTATACAGAAATCCAACTTTTTTGGAAATAGGGTTGTAGTTATCACTGTTTAACTATTTGAGGTATGTACAGTTTAGACCTGACTATAAAGTTGTGTCTTTCAGTGAAATGGATGTATCCAGTGGGCAATCTGGCACCAAGCATCAGAAGTCCAAGGTCTGGGACAGACCAGTTATTACTCGACGACACACTGCCAGAGCAGCTTTACAGCAGCACCACATGCTTCAGCCCTGCAGAGGGAGTTCACAGCCAGACTGACCCCACTATGGGCTGATGTTTGGATACCTAGCAGGGATTAGTATAATTAATATGTGATTGTTTAGCGAAAACGAAAACATAGCATTCAGGGGTAGCAATAAGGGAGATAATTTATTATAGTTGATTTGAACATCCCTCCGTCTTTTTCTTTTAAAGATACATATTCAAAGCAGTCCCAGTGTTGTTGGGTCTCACCAGCACGACATAATTGTAAACTTATAACTCATGGGGCTTTAAAATGAGTAATAAATATTGAATTATTATATCTCACATCTTACACAATTATAAAATATTTTTATTTGATTTTTGTGCTTTTTCATTATTGCTGAGCTGTGGCTTCAATAGAATGATAAAGGTTTAGTCAAAAATGTCCTGCAATAACTGAGTGATTGTCCTGTCATCCATGGTGTAATAGTGTCATTTCACCACTTGAGGGTACTGTCAGTGAATTTTAGATCCACCACCTTCAAGCAGCAGACTCCTCTGTGTTCAGACTAGGTAGTCCACATCTCAGGCGACACTTACATCAAAGAGAATGCTATTTACACAATACACATACCAGCATAAAGCACCTAAAAACCTTTTGCACATCTTGCATAATGCAAATCTCTGAGAAATATGTATCGAGTGATACAAGAAGCTTATAGGTTTTAACTGTGACATTCTGTTTTTTCCAGTAGCTGTGTGAAATTGCCCTTTTCTTGCATTGGTGAGGACACTTTCTGATTTGTCATCAGACACTTGTGATTTACATTATTTGAGTACATGAGAAGTTGTACAAGGATTAAATACCTTAGTAGTTCTTAAGAACATATAATTTTGAGAGTCGTGGTTTGTTTTGAAGCTGTCACATCAATCTTTACTTGTAATTCCATTTCAGGTGAACCACTACAACCAGCTTACTGACACTTCCAAACTTGCCTTGTTTAATGTATGAATACCTGACATAAAAACACAAAGGCACATGAACTGGAAAGCACTCTGCATACCTTTCCTATCCACATGTCTGCTCTGCCCACAGAAACAGGATGTGAATTTTCTGCCAAAGTAACAAAGCTCAGACAGTCATTAAAACTTGAGAGCACTGTTAATACTCCTCACCACAGTGTTGGATTAAAATTTGTACACATGCCAGACAGGAATGTGAGATGAGTGTGTACATGCAAGTGTGCATAGCTACTGGACCATGAGACAGCTCTTATGTAATGTGTGCATTTCTAATCTCCTGGAGATTCTTTCTGTCAAATAGCTGCACCATCTTGATTGTCTTCTCACACTGAAGCTTCATTTGTAAGATTGCTGGGATCCCTTGTTCCCCGACAGGTGATTTGAGCCACACTTCCATGTCACTGGTGCCAATATGTCTCAAAACACAGATGGAGGAGAATGGAATGAAAGGACAGGAGTTTTATGATGGAAAAGTGGAATGATGTCCATCTACTCTCTCTGAATTGTCTTGTAATTTCTCTGGAAGGGATCATTTTCACAGATGTTCAGGACTGGAGACCTATTTTGGTCTGTGAGAAGCTTTCTTTCTGCTCTACAGTTGTTAACAAGTTATGTGGCAAACCAGGGCCTGGTGGCTGTGGGAAAGAAAATATTAAAAATAATAATAATGGGATTTTAAAGAAAAAGCAATTTCCTATAATATGTCTGACATACAGACATACAGTGAAATACCAGTTTTAGTACAATATTGATTATCAGTAATAAGTAATGTGTTTTGGGTTACCACTATTGTCATTAAAAACTTTATTTCTATAAGAACCCTGACTCTGTAGTTTATACTTAATAGAACACTACTGTGGTTAGAATAGCCAGGATACATGTATTTTTTAAAACCAAAAATCAAAGTAAAAAACACATAATGCTATTTCCATCTGGCTGTTTTAACGCTGTCACTCACTGTGTATATAAAACTGAGGGTTGATGATGTTTTAAAGGCATAAATAACATGTAATATAGTATATAAGTGTCAAATACTCACTTATACCCATCTAAGGGTAAACAAATTGTATATATTTCAGTAGTACCATGTCAGCATGTGCTGTAAATATATCTAAAACAAATGTGGTTGAGGCAACTTAATAAATTTACAGTCCTGTGGTAACTAGGTGATAGTTACCTTCCCATAAAGACCACACTGAAGCTACCAGAGACAGAAATTTCATAGAATACTCTACCTGCATGCAAAACTGCTGTACCTCAGTACTGTAACTGCAACATGGGTATGAATAAATCTCATCACACACTCACAAACACATTAATCTATATGAGCTAAATGAACCTTCCTTGTTGTTTTGACTGGAGATGGGTTGTATTTCTATGAGGCATTGTAACTGAAAATACCATAGTATGAGTTCAGACAGGCCCAGAAAAAACAGTTTGTACAGTACATATGAGGCCATAGGTTCATGCCGCAAGGAACATTTCATTCATTGCAAGCTATTTAGGCTGCATAATTCATTTTCTGTTGGCATCTTTACAACCAAAGGCAGACACGCATTCCATATTGGCATTCAGAAGGCATGCACACACACAAGTACTGCTTCATATTTACAGCTTTTTAAATCAAGTTTAATCTTCTCTGTAACAAATCAGGTGATAAACCTGCATGCCAAGGCTGTATATTAAAAAATAATTATGAATGGCAAAGTTATTGTCTTTGTTTTACTATAAATAGCCCTTTACAAAAGAGTTCTGCTATCAGTGTTGATTTGCCCTTTATATGATCATCAGTTCTGATAATATCACAGAATAAATTTTAACATGTGACTAAAATCACCGTAGAGTTAAATATATTTTTGAGATTTTGTATATACAGCAATCAAAATCAAAATCAACTTATTGTTGACAAAAGTTGTGTTATTGCCTTAAGGCGGCCTGACTCATTGTTTGCCCATAGTGAGTTGATATACCACAGCTAATACTGCGTGTTCCACTCATTCTCTTTCAAGGTCATGTGCTCATTGTGAGCTGTGAGAAGCACAGAGAATTACCTGTTGTTGTTCAAGAGGAGGAGAAGATTTGCTATGGGACAAGAATAGAAACCTGCATAAATACATGTACATCAATTTTAAATTAGTGTCATGGCACAGGTTTAGTCTGTTTAATGTCTTTAAGTAAGTATATACAGCTGCTATTTTGTTGTCTTATTCCTCTTTAAAAAGTATTTACAAATTTTGTAAAATTTTTTAAACACAAAAATTATGTTATTAAATAATAGTATTATTATAATCGTTAACACAGCCACATGTAATTCCTTATGTGGATTTTGTTTGAAATTGAAACATTTCCCGCAGCATTAACTAAGAATTCTTTAATCTGGATATGTGTGATGCATAATTTTTGCTTTGTGTTTTTAAAAAACATATTTCATGTATTTAATGTAAAAGATTTTTGTTGTAGTAATTTAGTACCATATTGTATACTCATTCATTATATCATGTATACTCACCGTATACATGTTTAGCCATTACTGATTCGATGACAAAACAAACAAACAAACAAAAAAATAAATCATGAGAGAAGGACAGTTCACACATGGATGATTCCTCATCTTTGTGTTTTGGAAACAACATAAACCTTTAGTAATGATTGTTTCAGGTGAACAAAAGTTGTTTTAGAAGCATTTACAACTTTCCACTTCTAACATCCTTATCACATGTGAAACTCATGCTACAACGTGTTATGTAGTTTAAAGAGAACATTCTTTGCAGTGCTGCAGATTTTTTTCACAAATGCCGTTCTTGTTGTGACCTCTTGTCTAGTCATATTTTTTATCTGGAAACTGTAAAAAGAGTATGGTTCAGGACTTTGAAAGCTACCCATTTTGAAAATTCAAGTTTACATTAACATTTGATGCACATTTCACTTCCAAGAGATATAGCTATATTTGTAATCTAATTTGCTAGCATCTCTTTTCTCTAATTGTGCTGTTACCAGCATGTTCTGTAATTAGGACTTCATTAAATTATATGTTGAAATACACACACTCTCCCTCAGACATGCATTTTTGTTTATTACTCTGTCACTCAGTTTAGTGATCTGTGGAATCTATGGAAATAACCATTGCCTCTTTTAAGTCGAAAGTACTGACCGGAAACAGTGCTATTTCTATTTCCTGAACGATTTACGTCAGCGTGCGTTTGACGAAGGAGCTTGGAGGCTGAAGTTCTCAGTTGTCTGTCCTGCCAGCATCGACTTCCTAAGTACTTGTAAGTTATTTATACATTGTGTTACATTTTCTACCAGAATAATGTGAACTGTTATTGAAATGTTTTGCTGAAGGATGTGCTGGCTGATATCAGTGCGCTGCACCTGCTGGTGATGCAGGCTAATGTTAAAGGGTGAAACAAAACTTTCTCACTGACCTTGCTGTGCTAAGTTAGGCTTTCGTTTGAGGAGTGCAGTTATTTGGCCTTGCTGGTATGATGCACTTACTTCTGCCAGTATTTATTGTGTTTGATAATTTGGCTTCTCTTTAAAATTTAATTAAACGTTGTGACAACGACAATAAAAAAGTTATTCCTGAAAAATCATAACCACTGTTTAAGTAGATTAGCATTGTTTGGCTTGGCTATACCAGCAGCATCTGGTCTCTTTAAGGGTTGAGTAGTAGTAGTGAATAGTAGAGTACATCTGGTCCAGACAGTATCATTTGGATTACATTAACATGTATTTGTTCAACAGTTCTGATTCCCCAAACTATAAGTCTGTGTTTACCTGTTAGCTTACCTTCCTTTTATACTTAACTGCCTGTTTTGTTGTTTAGTGTTTTAGACAGTAAGGCCAAAATCCTTCTATATTATTATTATTGAGGTCATAGTCAGTGGTGGATTAATACTTCAGTACATATGAAGAAGTGTTCCTAACGTTTTGAACGTCTTATTTAAAAATGAGAGGGTCAAAACATTATAATTATAACTTTTGTGACAGTTTTACACAAAACTGAGAAGTTCTAACCTCACCAAAGTAGAATCCCTGGCAGAACTATTTTATTTCATTAGATTGTGCAGGTGTGCCTAAAAAAGTGGCCAGTGATTGTGAATTTGTCTCTTCCTGTTATTGTTTTTATACTTCCTCCATGTCTTACCTGTTCTTTGTACCTTTCTGTCTTACTTCCCTGTACCTATATACAATGTTCTTTTCTTCCTTTTTCTTTATCTTTGCCACCTCACTGATGCATTTTTTGATGGAAGTCATAATGTTCTGCTCTATTTGTGTCATCATCAACTAGATCTTTTTTGTTTATTTAGACTGATTATGAAACTCTTAGATGATGACATATCTGGGAAGATTCCAAGTTAAACAGCCAGATATTTCTGATTTTGCTAAGAGATTTCTGAAGTTGCAGTCTGCAGTAGTATTTTAGTCATAATGAAAAGTGAGACAAAAATATGAGAGAGTGTTGAGTTGCTTTTCATCTTTGTCTCTGAGTCATAAAAAGTGTCCAAATTGTGGTCATGTGCACAATTTTCTTTTGATTTTCTGTGAGATGTCTCCTGAACTTGATTGTAAAATGAAAATTGTATAAAATGAATTGTTTGGATAGTGTTTAGAAAGCCACTAGAGTTGGGCAGTAACGTGGTATTACGGTATCCCACGGTATTTAAAAATAGCAACAGTATCCCTTTAATTACCTTCATGAAAAAAATCTACTCTCTCTCTCATAAAAGCTGTTATTCTTGCCTAGCTGGAGACCAAATACAAAGACGATGTGGTGTGTGAGTTGAAAATCTCGGCCTTTTCCTTGAATTGTCTGACCAGGTAAACTGAGGTACTCTGAGCTTCTTGTGTGACCAGAACCCAAACTTAAACCCAATAGAACATCTGTGGAGAGATGTGAAGAGGGATGTACTGTAAGTTTGTGTTCTTCTAACTCTTCTAACTTTTGTCATTTTTATCATTAGGTTTAATTGTTGCATGTTGCATTTGAAAAAACATTACAGGACTCGGCATTAAGCTGTGAGTCACAATGTGCCTATTATCTATTGACAAGCTGATACAGGATTGTTAATCCTCAGGTAGTCGTCTCCATAACATTATAAAAATCAATGGCGTGGGCTCAGATTTGTCAATGCTGTCCATGCCTTGGATGCTATTGACATTGTCACCTTCTCTTGCAGTGTCTCATCAGCTATCCTGTCACATTCATGCTGTAGAGAGGTAATTGGGCCCCTTCTCACTTGGTAAATACTTTTTTGAAAATGAGACCTGCCACAGCTGAAGTAGGGTAATTTGCTGGTGCTGAGGTGCTGTATTACAAGGCAGATGATTGTGTTCAAGTGTACAGTACATTGCTGAGAAAGTGATAGATGTGTGATTTCAGTCTGAGTAATAAACCTGCTGCGTAACAATTGTAGACAGTCTCTCTATTCATTTGGGAATTTACATTGGAGAGCCTCGCTATAAAAGTTTACTGCCATGGGCATATGCCAGTGTGCGCAGTGGAAACATGACACACTTCATAGAGACTTTGAAGTCTGTGTTTAGCACATAGTTTCAAGCTAAACTACAGTAAGTATTTTGCCATCTTACTCAAGATGCAGTGCAGCATAATGAAGAATGATTAGTGTAACACTAATCTGCAGAGTTGTTGCTGTTATTGTTCTCAGAATGAGAAGGTCCAGCTTGAGGTTCATACATGATTGCAGAGGTGGTAACATTAATTTGGAATAGGCTTTTTTATACTGCATAACATGATGTCTCTTCAGTTGTCTGATGTTAAATTAGATTAGTCTTCAAAGGGATTTCTGAATCACTGGTTTTTGCAGATGATGTAGCTTTGCTGGTTTAATTGAGCTTGAACTTCTGGTGTTCATTTGGGTAGTTTGTAGGTGAGTGTGCAGTATTTTTAGGTTTAGTGTCATTAACTCCAAGTTTAAAGCCACAGTAGCCTCACTACTGTAATCCACAGTAGGTCCCTTTTTGTTCTAAGCACTTCAAGGAATTTAGAATTTAGAATCTGTGTCCTTTTCTTGGGAGCTGAACATGGAGACAGACATGCCACCTTTTATAGTCATGTAATGCTCTAGACAACATTATGATGTGTACATGGAGAGGCTGGATCTGTACTTTACTTCCCATTAGCCATTTTTGCCATGCACTGTTGTGACTGGCACATGACCTTCTTATTTGCATTTTCATTTGCACCTTTAAAATACACCCAAGAATGTCCAACCCAATGAACAGCAACATATACAGAACAGCTGAGATTGGTGAGTATGCTAGCAGGATTCTGATAATAGTCAGTGTTATATCTGAATAACAGTAAATATTAAAAAGATCAAATGCAAGGTTAGACAAAAGAAAGAACAGTACAGCCCTGACCTTAGGTTTAGTGTCAGGTCCTGTGATGTGCAGATTCTAAAAAGCAGGAAACTAGAAATGTTTCATTGATAAATAATTTACAAGGTGAAGGAAAATTCATTTGACTGCTCAGCAAATCTCTCCAGGATTAGACATACATGTTTCTCTGTCAGATTGTCCTTTACCAAAGTACTGGAAAATGGAAGGTCTTGAGATATACAGGTACCACTCATGACCCAAAGCATAGCAGCCCACCTGACGAGCATGGTTATGGATTTGACATTTATACCTGCCAGTAGAACAGCCACACTGGTATTTATTGATGATTTCACTGCTGACAGGTGCAGCAGCATGAATACAGTGGTATACAGAGGAGTTATGTGTGCTCAGGTTTAGCCAGATTCCTCCAAAGTTATTGGACAATGTTTCATCATTCAGCAGGGTGACAAAGCTAAACAAACAACCTAAGTAATGCAAAGCTCTGCATGAAGAAGTGGAAAACCCTTGACTGACTGAGTAAAGGTAAGCTCATACTTTACTTTAGCACGCTGATGGATACTCAATCTATGGATGTGCATACTACAGTTGAGGATGTAATGTGGACACATTCCACACATGAGCTTCAGAAGACATGATGGCAATTTTGGATAGTAGCAATAGTGAGAAGAGCTTTGTTGTTCACCGTGTTTGACTGTACAATGTTAAAAAGTAAAAAAAAAATAAAACAGTAGTGCAACCTCATTACATGAATAATGTCAAGAATGACAAAATAAACAGTACATACCTTTTCATGAATGAAATGAGAATCCAATTAACACACTTGGGCCTGATTTACTAAAGGTTGTTAAACAACCACATGCAGATTTGATGCAAAAAAAAGATGCAAAAAAAGATGCAAACTGGTCTACTAAGGTGTGTGCGTTGGGGACTGTGTCTTACAAATAACGCAAGCTGTGAATTCTGCACCTTTGCCTTAATGAATGTACAGAGTGGGACAAAAGAGCAAGCCTGATATCGATTGTGGTGGTTGTGATTGTAGGTGCAATCTGCTTGCACACAAATGGTTGTTATGTAATGTTGTAATGTTGTAATGTTATTCAGTGAGGAGGGGTACTAGAAGAAATGACAGAATGCATCAAGGGGGGACACCCACGAGCTCGACACACTAAGCTCCTCCTCTCTTCTCATGCACCACTATTGATTGCATATTATTGACTTTATGTCTTCTCTCTTCCGTAGTTGTGCTTCTCTCTGTCCCCTTCTTTCTCTCTCTCTTTTTCTGTATGTGTACTATTCGGTGTCTTCGGCCTTGAAGCTGTATGCTCCCAGTGTGCAGTTGCTGGCTCATCCAACCTGCCCAGTGTTTTGTTGTTGCTTGTTGCTGTTTTGTGAGCTGTTGTGCTTTTCTCTTTCTTTCCACTCACCCCAACCAGTCAAGGCAGATGACCACCCACCTTGAGCCTGGTTCTGTTGGGGGGTTTCTTCCTGAAAAGAGATTTTTTCCTCTCCACTGTCTCCTAGTGCTTGCTCAAGGGGGATTTGTTGGGTTTTCTATATTATTTAGTTGAAATTGTTAAATTCTGTAAGGTTAAACCTTCCATTGTTAAGTGCCTTGAGATGGCTTTTGTTGTGAATTGGCACTATATAAATAAACTGAATTGAACTCAACATGTGACGTGTGAGAACCACTCTTGTTAATATATTTGGAATGACAGAAGGAAAAATAACACAAACATAACTTTGCCTCTCTGCATCTTTCCAGTGTTGTAGTTTTGGAGCTGTTGGGTGAGCTAGTGGGTGATTTGGAGCCAGTCACAATAAGGAGCCACGCAAAACATGCCATGTAAAAACTTCTTGAATGAGTTGTTGAATGTAGTGTAGAAAGGAATGCCTAATGTTCTGTGCGCTCTGTATAAAAAAAGTTATAGTGTGAAAGTAAAGTGTTTAGCCTGGTGACCTGTTCCCTGCCTCTGACTCAACTCAGACTCTCAACCAGTATTTGTCCCTTTGTTTTCTGATTTTCTTTCTCTTTCTTTTTCTTTCCAGGGCTCATCTTTATCACTGTCCAGCCCCAAACACATAGTTCTTCTTTCTCACTCCGTGCATAGGGAGCGGTGTTTGGGCAGTCATGTGACTTTTTGTCTGAATACAATTGCCGGTGTTTGCCATTGGCTGATTTTTCTTTGAAAGAGCATTGGTTTCCCGGGTGATGGGGAACAGTGGCACCACTTCACTTTTCTCTGCAGCTGGCCCCCCCTCCCCTCGGCATTGCTCTGAGCCTGTTTTTCTGTCGCTCTGTCTCTTCCACAGGCTGTGGTGGATCAGGTAGCCCATGAGTACACAGACACCAACAGTGTTGTTTCACTCTTCCTCCCCTCTATCTTCTCCTTTTTAACCAGGAAGGCAGTCAGAGACACCATCAGGCTATTTAAGGTGAGTGAAACAACTTGTCTTGCTTGTTGGGTTGTGGTTTTTTTTTATTTGTCACTGAGTTAACATTTTCTAGTTAAACACATGGATAAACTTGTTTCACAAGTGTGGGAATGATACCAAGTGTACAGAAAGGCCGGGGCAGATTAGTCATTAATTAAACAATGACTAATTGTTTGCTTGTTTGAGAGTTGCTCTTATCAACTGTAGTGGTCACCATAGTAACATTATTTGACATGTTTAGGAAAAATGCTTGATTAGCACTACTGATAATGTATAACAAAATTAAATGATAACATTTATTGAAGTATTCAAGTTTTTTTTACCTCCAGCATAATTGTGTATAGGGGTTAGTGCTAACGTGAATATGTGTACGTGTCAATTTTCAAACATTTATTTAAAGTAAACAACTGTGGTTGGCTTGGCAAGGCTTTTTAAACATCAGGCTAAACTATGACTAAAACCGTGTGAAAATAAGAGGCACGATGGGTCAAAGTCATCTCTCTGTTGTAATGAGAGCTGTACAGTAGGCTTAGTTCTTTTTTTTATGTTCCATAAAAGATTCAACAGCTGTGCACGCTCTCTGCTTCACTCAACTCATCATGGCACAAAAAACGTATGGATTGTGTTTGGGAATAGGGCCATTCTGCCAGAATTCCTGGCACGGTTATCATCCTGAAGTGGTGCCCCTTCTTGGGCTCCACTGACCAGGTGGTCCCTGCTGTGTTTGGTTACCATGGCGATTCTGAAAGCGAGCCCTATGCCCCTCCCTCAGGTGCACTTTATCTGATGACCTGGAGCAACCTGTGCACATAAACACACTCTCATACACAAACACACAGTAGCATCTGTTTGCTGACACTTGACCCCCCTCACATAGAATAGATGGAGTTTGCCAGAGGCAGAAGTGACTGACTTTTACTAAGAACCATGCTATTATACATGCTGGGCTGGTTAGATTCACTAATATTTGTTGCATGTATTACTATGGAATGTAAACCATGAGGAAAGAGGCAGTGTCTTAAGTATTTCCTATATTCGTTTTTATCCTCCCCTCAGGCTACATTGGTCTCTCTTTGTAAACCATTTATGTAAGGCTGTTGACCTTAGATCACCTCAAGATCACTTCAAGCAGATGAAGAGTCTGAAATCTCGGAGAAAGCTTGTGTGGTGTTTGAGATCAGTCATCAGGATGTGAATGATGAAACCCACTTATGTTTGAGGCCAGAAATTGTGTGATTTACCATGTCAAATGTATTGTTCATTTCAGGCAAGAAGAGTTCATATGGCCTAGAAACAAAAATAAACAATTTTTTTATTGAATGTAATGTCTTAGACATGTCAATTGCATTTTTGAATTCTGTGTTTGAAGAGTAGTAAAGCCAGTAGGAAACAAGGGTGGAGTGGGCGTCATTGATCCACAGCCGGGTATCGCATAGCTGATGCAACCAGGAGGAAACTGGCGCTGAGGCCTTGTTGTTGCTTCCAATGAGTTGCCATGATGTCACCATGCTGACCCGACAAGCCTAACATTCTTGCTGATAGAGTTTTACACAGACGTGGAGGGCAACGTGTGGGAGATATGTGGGAGAGAGAAATTCACAGACATATGGCCTTTGTCTAAGCACTGATTAGTAATCTGAAATACACATTATCGTCATTAATTCAGTGTCATGCACATGCCCACTCATCACACACTCAAACCTTCTACCACCCAGATAAAGATGGTGATGGCAGTCTCAGTGGCCTCGTTAAAATTCAACATGTCTTTAAGTGTCTGTACTTGAAGTTCTGGTGAATCGGTTTTGCATATATCCTCTACTTCAAACTAAAATGACCGAGAATGGTATGATTAAAGAGGTCTAACTCCATTATGCATCTGTGCCATTGTGTCTTTGTGTGTGCGCACATGCAGCCGTACATACATACATACATAAATGCACACATACATTACTTTTCACAGCATAATTGCTGCTAGAAGAGACTTTCTAACCACAACACAGCTAGAGTGTTCCTTTGATCCAGTAAAGCCACAGAAAGAAAGAGATGACAGTCCCGGTGCAGTGAAAGCTTTTAGATGCTGTCGTTCTTGCAGGTGTTTGCATGGTCCTTTCCTCTCAGAGGGATAAGCCAGCACTGTAAACAAAATTTTGAATAAATAGATAGAAAAGTCAGATTAACATCTTGGTCTAAAAAAGGGACAAAAAAGCACTGACAAAGAGACTTGACAAATTGATGTATGAAAACTGTTGTGAGACACACAAACTACAAGATGAGGCATGTAGCAAAAGGTGTAGACAGACAGACTGGGTGTCAATGAGTGCATCCGGGGGCCTCTTGCTCACTGTGTGTGGGACTTAAAAAGCTTTTGTTCACCTCCGACCCTTGACCTGCATCCACCTGATAGCTCCACTGTCATTAACCTGTATATTCTGTTCACCGTGAGATCATCATTAGATCAGCAATTCCACCCCCTATGCTGGCCGATGTATTGCCCCCCCCCTTCTCTTTCTTTCCTAATTTCTGTACTGGGGCTGGGACCCCCTGCTGTCCCAAGACGTTCTGAGGCTTATACAGAAGAACATCTTGTTGATTTAGCTTGATTTTAACTTTGAACGTTGATTTTTTATTTTTTTTTTTTCCCTGATTCACTTGCCCTCATTTGCCTGAAGAAATGAAATGGGAACTATTCCAGCCAACTTTGTGTTTAAGTGATATGTCATGGTTGTTTTACTCTGAGCTTTTTCTCAGTACCAGCTGCAGCTTATTTGCATTTGCTGATAGGAACAGCATGGAGCAACATGGTGTGGCACTAATGGTACAGCTTTATCTCAGGAGACAGAGAGTGCCTATACATCTGTAGGCAGGTGGAAACAAAATGCCATAGCTAGAGTAGGTTAAGAAAGGACATGGTGGTCGCGTTGACATTCCAACACGACCACTTGAAAGCAACGAATGACAAATCCACAGCGTACAATCGATGACCAAATTTATTTCAGCTCTAAAAGGATACTTTTCATATTGCTCACCAGAAGTGCAACAAAACACTATGTGGGGGATATCAGTGTTTTTTGATAATGGCAACTTAGTCCTGTCTGGCCAGTCTGGACTGGATTGAATAAAGAGGGAGGAAAAAAGAGACAATGGTGACAAGGTGTCGGAGTGCAGCCAAGTCCTGACAACTTGGAAGCTGCTAAAAGCCAACTGACATTCTCTTATGTGCTTCGTTAGTGCAAACTGAAAGGTTTGTTTGGAGGGAAAAAATACTGATGTATGTTTTTTTTCTGGCTTTTTGTCTATTTTTTTTTTTTTTTTGTATGGAGTAATGCAAAGTTTGTTTGCCAGCAGCGTGTATGTTGATCCAACTTACCTCCTCTTTCTGCCAAATTCAATTTATACTCTTCGTGTCTTTGTCTCCAGGTTCACCTTGCCAAAGTATTTTTGAACACAGCAGTTGTGATCTGTAAAGAGATGACACAGGGACATGCATTTGCTTCGAAAACACAAATTATCTTCTCAGCCAGGTTTCTGAGAAGAAAACAAAAGTCCTTTGTTGGGATGTTGGCTTGATGTGGGATGTGCTGTATTTTCATCTGAACAGTGCAATTACCTTTGCTGGTGAAAGCCATCTCTTTTTATAATGATACACAAGTCATAGCTACACTACTAGTGCAATAGTTTGGCCTGACCATAATGAGACAGCAGTGATATACTTAGACATGTTTGGCACAAACAGAGAATTACTACCTTGAGCTGCTTGCCAATATGAAAATCGATGTCAACAAAAGTTCAGGACATTTTTTTTCTTTTTAAACTTCTGAACGTTTATAGTTTGCTCTCATTCCATTCACTATCCATGCTTTGGTCTTGACGGACTTCAACCACCTGTTGAAGGCTGTTTTTAGTGAAAGGCTGAATAAATAGAGAGGGAGAAAGAGGGTGGGGGATTCAACAGGGGAGACGGGAAGGGAGGAGACGTAGCAGCAACTTAATGCTATTCATTCTGGGTGAATAATGGCCAGCAAAGACGCTATCAGCATGTATTCCCCTCTCTCTGCTCCCCTCCACAGAGTGTATTGAACTGCCGCCAGGCCCAACCAGTTTATTTCTCAGCCGAAGAGCTATCTTCTTGTCTCCTCTGAGCTGAGTTATGACTTGCTCGCCTCTCTTTGGACAGGTTTATTCCCATCACTAGTTGAGGTATTCACTTAGTAGTAGGAGGTGATTGACAGCAATCAAACAACTGTGTAGACATTTAGAGCTGAGTGGATTTTCAGTTTTTTATGCAGTGATAATAAATGTTAAAGTATGTTAAAAGTCCACAATCGGGAAGGATGTCTTCTTAGGTTTTAAAGCTTTTCAGGCCATTGTTTTCTTTAGCTTCTTCGCTGAATGCAGAGGGAAGGTTTAAGGAGGAGGGCGAGAGGGGGTTGCAAGAATGTTTGAGTCATGCAGAAGAAGAGGGATGGTATGTAAGGGTTTGACAGGGGAGGGTGGGGATGAGGGAGGCACAGCAGTGGGAGGTGCCCTGAGGAATGCCTGGAAGGTGTCAGGAGTCTGGGAGACTTTGGACTGATAATCCACCATATCTCATTACAATACCCTTGTCCACCACTCTGATTTCAGCCCTGTTGTCTTTCTGTCTTCAGACTCTCAAACTACTACAAAGAATTCACTGCTTGTTAACCTTTGCCTTGTCATGTCTTAGACCTTATATAAACTTAGTGTGGTGACGGTGGACAAGCATATGATCCACTGAGGAGTGATAGCCTGTCAGGATCCATAAAGTGTACTTACATGTCTGCTGCTTTCAAAATGTCACTGCTCCTTGGCACCTCAGCCTTTTCTCACAGTGGTCGTCTCCAGTACCTCAGCAATAACCCAAGAGGCTCTCTCCTGACTTTTATTCTAGAGTGTAGTTTAAGTGATTTATCAAATAACACAGCTCTTAGATGTGCCAAAAGCTTTGCTTTATGTGCACAACAGTGAAACAGTTCACACAGATGTGAAGCAGCTCTCTGCGGGGCTCTGTGACTCAGCCTGGCTAAAAGCTACAGTGTTCTTCACTGTGTTCTTTTGTTTGCATGATTTAATTCATCAAATTAATGTAATTAATCCAAGACATCTATTTTTGGAACATCTGCTTTATACAATGTGCACACTGGTTATTAGGCGCTGTGACTGTACGTCCTCATTAGCCTGCTCAGAATACAATCTGACGTCAGATGAAGACAAAGAAAACGTAAGGATGAAGTAGGCATGGTCGATGCTCTGCTGCTGCTGATTTGTACAATCTGAATTCCGTAACTATATTGTTTTTATGCAGCACAAAATAATGGGGGTTTTGTAGTGCAAATGCAGTTGAAAGTGCACTTTCATTGGTATTTTGTTCGTTTGAATTTTGTTATTTCCGTGTTTCCTCTGTGTTAGCTTATCACTGATATATCATATACTGACTTATAAGTAACAAGAAATTGCAGAACTGAAATGTCAATGAAACATTTGAGGCGGTTAAAAACAGTCACATTATATTTTATATACAACTAAAACCTTTTTTATGTATAGAATATTCAGCTGAGAACATAACTTTTATAGTAATTTATAAAATCAAAATTAGGGTGTTTTTGTTAAACACATTTGTTTATATAAGAATTATTATCCAGTGATTACCATGTTTTGAATGTCACCTTTAAAATCCTGTGTGCTCTACTTTACAGTCAGCAGGTGCTGTAATATGTTTAACCTGCCTGTTTCTTCTGAAAGCCTTATCACAGTTTGTTTTACCCATGAACATGTTCAGTTTGTACACAGACACTTGCTCAGATGCACTGTGATTGGATAATAGATGATAGCAGTAGATCTTTAGCAATTTCATATTATTCTCCTTTGGTGTGTTTTGCACAGTTATACCTCATGCATTATGTGTGTTTCTGCATGAATCTGGTTCTCTAAACTGTATGCGGATCAATTGTTATTGTCATTATTTAGATTTCATGAGGGACAATACAGACTGACTTCCCCTCTTCTCTTTATGTTTAGCAGATCTGCTTGGTATTAGGTCCAGCCTCTGTGGCCAGTCCTTAGTTTCAGGTTTAGTAAAGGAAGACAGACAAATATTGTGGTTCAAAGTTAAGTTTGCGGGAAATGTGTAGATAGAGAGGACTTATGCTGACAGGCTCCCACACTTTCTACTTGACCCATTGGTCACGCATAGCTTTGCTCTGTGTTTGTGTGTGGTAGGAGGTTGTGAACATAGGAACGCAGTTCAGAGTTGTGGATCTTGTTTCATAAATGAAGTAGACTAGTAAGGTTTAGGCTCACATTTGCTCACAAGGTGTTTCCTGACTCAAACACAGACACGCACAGTCACTAACACACTCTCCAATTGCACCTGGCCTGCTGGACTATGACCTCATTCCAGGAAAAGGAAGACACAATCACCTGGCAGCCTAATTTGTGTTATCAGCTGTCCATGTGACTGGAGGACAGAGCGAGGAAGTCCAGTGCCTTGGGTCATAAAGCACTAGTTATGTACAAAGGGTATATATTCATATCTAAATATACATTTATGCAAAGTGTTTTGAGTTTATTCTGCTTCTATGTCTGAGTTTACCTACAAACTATCATGTCACTGGAAAATGTAGAGCAAAAGAATAACTGAGGAAATTGATACAGAGGGAGAGCGACAAAGCCGAAAACACGCTTTCAACTACCTGAAAAAGGGGAGGTGCCAGATCTGTCAGTGCAGCAAGGAAGGGTGGGGAGAGAGAGCGAGAGAGGACTGATGGGGAGGGTGTGTTTCTGTGTGGGTGAGACACATAGAGAGAAGGAGGAGGGGTGTAGACAGAGTGAGAGAGAGAGAGAACTCAAGCAGTCTCTCAGATCTTGGCTGTGGTGAGGACACCCAGGAGAAGTGCATTCTTGAGGCAGCAACGAGGACAGAACACTGGACAAATTTCGACATCCTTTGAATCTCCCCTTGACCGTGTCTGACTGTCTCTGACCTCTGGTGGACTCTCCTCTCACACACACACATACACACACACTTTCGCTGCCTCACTCACTAGCCACACAACCGGCTCTGCTGCTCTCTGAGAAGTAAAGGATTTCCCTGACTCAGACAGATAAACTGAGGCAATAGAGCCAGAGGAAATTAAATGTGTTTAAAAGAAGACGGAAAAGATCCTCTCAGCTGGTGAGTCTAAGGTTTCTTTCAGAGATTGTTTGAATGTGTCTTTGCCTGTTTGAATGTCCATGTCGGGAAGTTTACCTGAAGTCAGATTTGTCTGTGGCTTTGCAGTATGTTCTAGCATGCTTGTAAATAAAGCTATTATTACTAATAAATGTGAGCTTGTGTGCGTGTGTGTGTGTGTAACTGCTGAGCTGTGTCTTTATACTCTGTGTACCTGTTGACACTAGAACGGTCACTGAAGTATTCCCGTCTGAGAAAAAGAACTCAAACCTGTTTGAGTGAAACTTCACTCTTTGTGCACTCATGTTTTTTTGCTTCTTTGTATGTGTGTGTGTGTGTGTGTGTGTGCGTGCTTGTGTGTGTTGTCTCTTTGAGTCAAAGCTAGCTTCCATGTACATGTTCATCTTCATAGGCATCTCCTTTTTACCACTGTAGGATTAAAGATTAATAGAGTACGGGCAGAGTTCAGCTCACTTGCTGCATGTTCCTACTACATTTAACTGTTTACTTGCTACATATTTCAAATGCCAACACTGTGTAATTGTAATGCACCAAACCACCCGAAAACTATTTGAACACTGCCTCATCACTATGCATGGCTAGCATGATATTTAAAAATTCTTAGTATGGTATGTGTCAGACAGTGGGACTCAGTGCTCATTAACAGGCTGCATTTGTTATCCAATCAGGGCCATCGATTGGAAACTCCTCTAACACCACCCCCACGGGAAGTGATTAGTTGTTTCCTTGACTGACAGTGGGAGTTAAGCAGTTATACCTCATGTGTTATCTGTGATTGAGCCTGAACTTCTACAGCAATAATGTAAGCGTAATAGATGGTTGCAAGGGAATTAAGCACTGACTCAAGCATATATCATAGATTTAACCTGGCTTAACCTTGTTCTAATAGTGTTTTTTATTACTTTTCCTTTCTCATTTGTATCCTTGTTCAAGTGCGTTATTCCTAGATGAACTCTAATTTTATGAGCTGCTCATGGTGACTTCAAGCTTGTCAAGAATGTGCACACATTGATTAACTTCAACTGGCAAAATATAAGAATTAGTTTGACTACGTTTTCTTTAATGTTATGGTTGCCAGCAGTGAAATGCTTAAAAAACTTTTTTCTCTCATTGTTTAGTTAGAACTTCTTTTCTTGCTCTCTCTCTCCTTTGTGTCTCTCACACTGTCTAGATATTTTCTATCACATGAATGAGTCTGTTTAGCAGTGTGCTCTGAGAGTCGTCGTGCCTTGTTCTCTGTAATGTTGGTTAGTTTTTTTGCTGCTTGAATACACAGATGGACTCTCCTCCGCTGGAATTGTCTGCCTGTCAGCCTGTCTCGTCTGAGTGTCTCTGTCACTGTGTCTGTCTGCCACGCAGCTCGCATGGCAAGGAAAGAAAGTCCACCCTTGCTCAGCAAGATATCTCTAGGGTTTCTTGATGGAAATTTTCAGACTCATTTTTCATGCTGGGAAGTGACTTAATTTCTTGCCATCCTTACTAGGAGTGTTTCACAACCCCTGCAGATACACTCAGGGTCAGAGGTAATTGGAAGTGCTGTAACAGCATGACAGTAAAATAATATGTTTGCATGTTTGGGGTTGTGATTATTTTTGGGAAGGTGGTTTAAACCACTTTTCTCTATCTGTCTCGCCCTCTTTCTGTACCTGTTATTCTTTCCCATGTATTGCTCTGTGTACCTCTCTTGCTCCTTCTTGTTCTTTCCATGCGTCCTTTGACTGCCTGTGCAATGTGACGGAAGGTAGTGCTGTGCTCCGCTCATGTTGGATCCATTAGGGATGAAAGCACACTGCAGTGATAAAAGATTGATCCAGTCCTTTTTGCATCACATTCACATCCCTCACACCCTGCTTCCTCATCCTCCCTGACACCCCTGTTTCCAATCCAAAGTCAACCCAGTTTTCAATCTATCAAATCCTCGCTGCTCTTCTAAATAAATCATCCTCACCAAGTTTACTGTGGCAAACTTTTCCCCACAAGATTGCACAAAGAGGCACATTCAGTTTTTCTTGTCTGAGATGCTGTGTACATGTTTGTCCTTCACTAACCAGGTGTTTCTTGTACCAGGAAGGGTAATATGTACTTGGCTAGCAGAACCAGTAAAAGACTGGCATCCAGCCCAATGTGGCTTTTCTTCACCTGTTTTATCTGTGGAGGCAAAGACAAACACTAGAGACCTGTAGTTTGTCAGCTGGAAGGCTATAATTACTAAGAGGAAGAAGGGATTTGGAGTAGGAATTTCACTGCGGTTCTGCCCTTACATCTTAAGACATGTATCTGCTTAGGGGGCCTGAAAACACACATTCATGCTATAAAACTGAAGGACCCACCTCAAACTAGGTATAAATTTAGATTCAGGCTGGAGGTTTGTAAAATGTATCCGTACTGATGGAAAAGGTTCAAGTGATGGTGGTGTGGAAGTTCTTGAATCTCTCTTCATTTATCCAAATTATGCAGGGCTGATGTTAGGTTAAACCACATACTCTCGTGTCCTTATAGAGTTTGGTCCACCTAAGGACATGTTGCCAAGTCAGTCCAGCAGACCATAAAGTTCACCTGAGTGAATGCTGTCACATCCTGTCAGTGTTAATTTCCTGTAGCCTTCATGGGTGTTTGCTGTGTCATATCATCATATTCGTAGTTTCACATTTTATGTCCTGCTGTAACTGCTTGAAACCTCTAGCAGGGTATAGTTGCTGGGGTTATGGATCTCTGTGTATGTTTGTCTCCCAGTTCTACCATGTGTAGTGATTGTAGTGCAGGAAACATCTCTGCCAGCCCCTTGGGATGGTCATGTGACTGTGTGTGCGCATGTGTGTTTGTACATGACCGTATGTGTGCTTGTGTGTGAGCAAGCAGCAGGTTGCTTCCTAGTTTAACCAGCCATACTGTGTTGACTCTATGCACACAGAGCTCTCTGAACAGTAAATAACATGGTGCCTCTGCTAAGGGCCCCGGACAGGGCCAGAAGGGGGTCAAGATGCCAGCAAGAAAGAGAAAATGTCTGCCTCAGGGCTCAGAGGTACTAAATCAAAAAACAGGAGAGGAGAGAGGCAGGTGGATTTGACAGACTCATCCCTCACGCTGAGAGGCTTGATGTTAGACTTGTCATTGATGGTAGATGTGTTTGATCAAACACATTAGAAGCAAAACCAGCACATGTTGCTCACAGGTAGATGGCAGCTACCGGCGCACAAATGCAAACTGATGAGCAAAAGTGCATGTCTTTAGTAGTGCTGGTAAAAAATGTTGGATTGTTTTCTAACAGATGTCCAGTTTTCTTTTCTGCCAAATTACCCAATGTGTTAGTACAACATCTTTTTTTTTTTTTTTACTTTTGTGTCCTTACATTTTTTTAATGGCTGGATTTGGGCACTCAAGAGAGACTATATTCTGCCCTAATACAGACAAGTTCACTCACAAAGTGTTGCTAAACTAAATCATGATGTTTCTCTAGTGTTAATCAAAGTGACCTTGGGAAAATACATATTTCTGATTGTAGTTTAGTTGTATAGGAATGGCATTTTTGGAAGACAGAGTTGTAGTAAGTGTTTTACCCACTTAGAGCTGTAACACAGGTGAATCTTCATTCAGTTCGTTAGTATGTCCTGCACACACTGAAAGCACAATCTTTCACAGGTCACTTGACCCCTAAAGACACTTGCGTGTATAACCTACGCTACCATGATTCCCACAGCCCAGTGACAGAGCAAAGCAGATACTTATTTCATCCATAGCGATAAACAGATAAGCCACATTTTCAGTGTCAGGTTGCACTCTTCTCTGTGGTTTAAGATGTCAACAGTTGACTCAGAGGGGCAGGTTTACCGAGTTACTAAGGTACCTTAGCAGAATTAAAAGGAAGCTGGTGCCACATGGACTGTTTGAAGTTTTACATATACAGATAATGTGAATTCTCTCCCTGATTGTCGCTCCCAGCTGACTTATCTCTCATATGTAAACTCAAGAACAGTAGCCTTTTCAGCGTTAGGCAGTATGTTTATGCACGTGTATCCATGCCAAAGATCTCCCTGGTGAGAGTTATGTAAGGCTGTTTCTAGTGACGCCTCAGGCAGATATACAGGACTATCTACCATGTTCCTAGGGTACTAGGAATTGGCTATAAATCTGTATCCTGCCCTCCAACGTTTTCCTTATTCACTCTGACTGTCCAAGCAACCCCCCTCCTCCACACTTTGATAGGCAGGATTGTTTACTCCTCCACACAGTAATGACAGGGAGAGAGATAGTCATGGGTGACACCTCCTCATCAAACTATAAATCAGGCCTATTGAGAGGCCCACCCTAAACCTTGTTACCCACGTAAAACACAGATTCCACTTTTTGTTTATTTTGCATGGTTGGGATTTGGGATAGGGTATTAAAGCCCAGTGCTCAGTACTGGCTGGACAGTGTATCAAACAGGTACCCAAAGCTGGCAGCATTTATCTAGTCAGTTTTATGACTATGGTCACTATTTTTAGGGAGAAGTAGATGGCTGCTTAATGTCCAGCTCTAGTTTTGTTTAAAGTTCTCACTAAACCATCTTCACTGTATTGTCACAGTGTGTAAAATGGCGTTTTTGCATTTGGCATTTAAATCTACTTTGTATAATGAAAATACAATATCTTATCTTTCTAGATTTTACATGATATTGCTGCAATAGGTTAACTCAAGCTGTAAACATGTGCTCATGCTGACTCTTGATCTCTTTTGCTCCATGGCTCCATGTGTTTACCTGCATCCCTCTTTCCAAGTTCTAAGTATATTTGAACTCCCTAGGTAAATATCGGGAGGGTTTGAGAAGATGCTTTGCATAGTAGACTGACCTCGGAAATAGAGTATCATGTTCATCTGTACAGCCTGTGGCTTTCTCTCGAACTTCCTGGCAGTTGTTTAAAGAATGTCGCAGCCAGGAACTCTGGCTTTCAGTTTTCAAGTCGAATCTAATCAAACCCAGCAGAGAATGGATTACATTAGCCGTAATGGCAGTTTATGAACTGACCGTGTAACATTTGTGACCTCAGATTGATGTTATGGGAGAAAAACGAGCGGAATCCTTCATCTGCAAAAGCACATATTCAGCATAGAAGTCGTAGATTTTTGTTGTAACATTACTGCCTCAACTCCGCACATGAATGTGCACCTTCTCTGTCCTGGACTGATAACCGCCTAACCGAAGAATACATTTAAGTCTCTCATATATCACTGTAGTGCATTATGTGACAGACTCAACTGCGTGTGGATGATGTAGGTGTGAGGTTTTGAGCTGCCTTGTATGCCAATTCTCTTTGCAGCAACACAGTGGTATTTTTTTTTTCCTTGGGCATCCTAGTGGCAATATTCCTTCATGGACTGGCAAGTGTATATTGCATCATGAAATGCGTGGAATTAAAGTATGATGAAAGACTAACACCAGTCTCAGTCACTGAAAAAAAACTTCCTGTAAGACTTCTACAAGTTGAAGGGGTTTCAGTGATATGAATTAAATTACATTCACTTGAACAGATTGAATTATTGACTGTGCAATGCATTTTCACTAGTTCTTGCTGTCACGTCTTATGTATAATTTGAGTTTTAGTTTGGATTGTGCTTCAATGCAACAAAAAAGGAAAACACAAAACAGGAGTGAATAATTGATATGAGTAGACATAGACGCAACCTTTAAATTACTAATGACTTAAGCTTCAAACCTGTGACACTGGAGTCTGCGGCATTCCTGACTCCTCAATGACATGTGCATGAATGCAAGAAGTGAGAGTGGAGCACACCCATATGCACCTGCAAAAAACTGAGTTATAAATAGTGAGTGTTGGAAAGTTTAAGGTTACTAATTTCCACTCGTGTACTGTGTAAATTGCATCCTTTTAAATTAGTGGGTTCGCTTATACAGCTACATGATTCTTTAGTCCAAAATTAAGCATTTCGTTTGAGCCAGCCTGTCTGACGTTTATGCTTCAACCATGAAACATATTATTTTGGCAATGTGTTTCTCTTCATCCGTATGTTTATGTGTGTGTGTGTGTTATCTGGTATGTGCACTTTGTATGAGTTGGCTGGGAACAGAGTGATGCCGTCCTTCCCTGGAAAGTATTGCTGAGTCAGGTCGGCAGTATATAATTACACATGGGTGCCCATCAGCAGTCTGAGAGCCTTCTTCCCTGGCTCACCCAACAATACAAACTCCTGTGCTCACAGGGCTCAGCCTGCAGCTAGCCAAACCACTCATCCTGATCTGAGCTCTCTGTGGAGGCCAGCTCTGCTTGGCCTTCGACAGGCTATGTGCAATCCTGCATTATCATTCTCACCATTAGCTACTGACTCTGTGGGTGGATCCATGAGTCAGCGCTTACAAATTCCTCGTCTCTAATGTGCTCTGCTTGTTTTCAGGGTTAATTCAAACAATTGAAGGACTGGTGCCAAACCAGGTCGGCGTAAGTCTTTCATTTGGTGAGATGAATAATGTAGTAGTAGTAGTATTTTATTGTGTCCAAGGTTGTGTAAACTACTGTGGCTACACAGGGTACCTACGGGAGGTACCTTATTCTCTTTCATTGAAATTCTGAAATGTTTTACAATAAAAACCAAACTTACCTTCTAATGATTTAAAAAAAAAATGCGATTAAGTGCTTATATTTTATCCCTTTGCTTCTCTCGAGGTTCAGGCCAGGTTACCATCTGCCTGTGTCACTGCTGCTAGTGATTCATGATGACTGGGATTTCACACTAAGTGCTGTTTTTACATACTGTGACTATAGTGGTAGTGACAACCACAGGTGATGGCCAGACTCTGAATGGCCATGTCTAAGCCTGCTGCACATCAACCTTAGTTATCGACTTTAATGTTTAACGTCCTCATCAATCATCAATTACATGCATAAGGATTACACAGCATGTATGCCTAGGGACTGTAATAGAATAACCACATTTGTCCAGCCAATGGTGGAATTTGAGCTTGCAACCTCTTAGTTTGCTGTTGTAAATGCCAGATAACACTGCACATATTTGTCCTTGCCTTGGAGGCAAAGGTGTCCCCTGTATTAATGAAGCACCGATCCTCTCTCATTGAGATTTCACACTTGGACGGGCCGATCATTATAATGGAGAAGGCTGAAGGCTGCACCAACAGATCCCTGTATGCAAGTATGATGACAAAAGCTTATTAGTGCTATTTCTGATTCCTCCGCACTGACTCATTAGCATGTCAATAGAGTAGAGACACAGACGGACGGGGGGCATTTTCAAAGAGCTAGTCGGTCACAAGCTTTTGGACTTTTTTTCTCAGAAATATTTGCCAAATTAATGTGCTGTAAAAAATGTATTATTCATCAGGTGCAATGAAGCTTTGGTAAAGCTCCGTTAGCAGGGAGCCAGGCAACCGTTCAGTCTAATTAACAGTGTGTCTGGAGAGCCTGCTTCAACCTGTCCCTCTTCTGTGAGGGAGGGGAAACATCATAGTCACTGTCACAGTAATGTACACTGTTGTACACATAAGAATACTCTAATGCCAACATGCAAATGAAATGTTGTTTTGCCAGCACAAACAAGAATATACAGAACCCAGTTTTTTCGAAACAGATTTAGTTGATCTACCACAAAGTGAACAGACTGTGGCCTGTTTTACCACCTCTTAAACAAAATGAATCACACAGCTCTAACTTTATATTTTCCTGCATTTTATTGCTATAGTCTCATATTGAAAAAGCAAATTATCTCCTGTGCTGTGTGAGAGGTGTGTCTGCAGTGTAAAATTAAGTTTTTAATATCACCCTCAGTTCCTGGATCTTGTTTCCTCTTGTGTCAAGTGGACCACTCCCTGCTCTCTGACTGCAGGCGCTGAAACGCTGCGCATAGTGACTCCACATGTGGTGTTTAGGAAGTTATTGGTTCTGTTGGAAAATTTTGAAAGCTGTCTGTCAGAGATGCAATGAGCAGATACTGACATAGGCTTAGGCTTGGCCTGTCTGTGTTACAGTGCAGATATTTTGTACAGGGATTAACAGGGATTTTAAATGACACTCAGAACCATACATTGTGAAAATACTGGTGAATTGGTTAAAAAGTAACAAAACGACAGTTCGTTGTCTTTATTAAAACTGTGAAAGCTTTCTTAGTGTAAATAATGATCATAATGGCTTTTTGACCCAGTTGGTTGCTTCCAGCACCACCTTGATACATCTGCTCAAACTGAAGCAGGCTTTTTACTTTTTAAAAACTGCAACACCTTAATGACACCTGCCGTGTGTGTGTGTGTGTGTGTGTGTGTGTCTGTGTCTGTGTCTGTGTCTGTGTGTCTGTGTCTGTGTCTGTGTCTGTGTCTGTGTCTGTGTCTGTGTGTCTGTGTCTGTGTCTGTGTCTGTGTGTGTGTGTGTGTGTGTGTGCGCACGCATGTATCTGACCATTTTTTTCTAGCTGTTGTGCAAGCTGGCATTCGACTTCAGAAATGTTTCTTGCTGTGTAATGGAGGAGCTGAGAATACCCATGTGATCCATCACAAGATTTCCACAGAGAACCAGTTCTAATTGCTGAAGCGAAAATATAATTTTCTACTGCTATGGATAATTATTGTGCTGCGCTTAACTACCGGCACAATGTAGACTTTTTCTGTGTGTTTTTGGTCTTGTTGCTCTTTGAGCACATAAACTGAGGTCTCTTTGAAGACTGAAACATTGGATAATGAAGTAGGAGGTGAAGGAATAAAGAATGCAAAACAGGAGGGAGGAGGGAGGACAAAAGTATCTGGCTTTTATTAGTTTTATCAGTGGTAACATGTGAACGCTGCAGAATGGCAGTTAAAGCTGACTTGGTGCAACATGGTAGACAACCCAGCTATGCCAGAGGCCATAAAAGAGGCAACATTGTCTGCTGAGTGTGGAACCAGAACAACAATAATGTCTCTGCAGTACAGATGAGACCATGCTGCTCTGTGCCAGCATGTTACTGGCTCTTTGAGTGTCTGTGTATCTCTGCCAACCTGGAGCAGAGTGGCACAGAGGCTGTAGCTTCTCCATGCACTGTCCATTGTCCTTTAAGAGCAATGTCTAACTTATTATGTACACTTAAGCCATTGTGGGCCAGGGTCTTATTTTCCCTGCTGATACTGATAGGAACAGATGTTGGTCTACACTTTGTATTTGTGTGTGCTTGTGTATCTATCTGTTTTGTATGTGAGGCAGTGTGTTATGTACACTCTGCCCTTTAGTCGTGCCATTGTTTCTTGGACCTCTGTTGCTGCAGAGATAGTAGGGTAATCACTTTAAGCAGGAGCTGCCTCTCATAAAGATAGGCCTAAATGGCATGTATGCTTGCAAACACACTCATGCATACAAGCTTGTACATGAATGCATTCACACCCAACCCTTGACCATTACACATTGTTGTGTACTTCCTCTCCACGCATGCACAAACACACATCACACACCCAGTAAGCATACTCTTCATGTAGCCTAAGGGCCCAGGTGCTGACAAGCTACAGTACATCAATTACCTTGCTTTACTTTTTTCCGCATGTTTTCTGATAGTGTTCATGACTAACAGAAATAAATCGTTGAGAGCGTTTCAGGGGAAATTGAGGGTTAAGGGTGTGCCATGAATAAGTGAAAACTTGCAAACGTGCGTGAGGGTTTTTTTTTTTTCCATGTTTTTTTGTATTTGCGGATTCTTTTGCATTGTTCAGAAGTTAGGTTTACCATCAACTGATACTAAATTATCCAAGGAAATGTTAATATTGAAGCCTCCAACACTGTCACTTATTTTAAGCAAACAGCTGCAGTTTTGGCGTGTATAAGCTTCTCTCTCCAAAAAGGCCAATCAATTCACAGCCCAACACTGATGCTCAACCACAGTGGCATTCGGACGAGCCGAATCATGCCCTCTGCATCTGCAGAGCTGTGATGCTAAACACTTCTGCCTTGAGTCGAATTCACAGGGGAGCTTGGAGGCTGTTATTGAGGAGAGACAGAGGCACAGACAGGGTGATGAAAGACGCAAAGTGGGTTAGCTGGATGGGTGAGTGATGATGATGAGAGAGAGAGAGAGGGAATGGCACATAACTCCAGTCACTGCTACAACTCCTTTTTCCTCTTTATCTATCTATTTGTCAACATTGTTTTCTATGTGCTCACTGCCTGTCTTCCTCACAGTCTCTCTGTGTCCCTTTCATCATATAGTATAATTAGTCTGTTTTCTTTATTCTGCTCAGCTGATAAGCTTCTCAGGTGACCTTGTGTCATACCTTGGAGTGGAAGTTTTCTGATTGCTTCAGGTTGCAGATTACCCACAAAGCGCTTGTACATTTTTCATCTGATTTCTTTCTTTGTGGAAATGCGGCCAGAGCTCAGAGTTTCAGCTGAAACTGTGTCGTGTGGTGTCTGGGGGTGGGGGT